>JAGFZM010003915.1:4360-15444 GCA_017657215.1 Limnothrissa miodon
TGTTGGCCTCCTGCAGCCGCCGGTTCTCCCTCTGCCACACACACGCAGAAAATGAAAGAGATAACGTCAGTGGGATCTGTGTGTGTGTGTGTGTGTGTGTGTGTGTCTGTCTGTCTATTAAAAGTCAAGATCTCTAGAGAGGTGATAAACTTTCTGTGTGTGTGTGTGTGTGCGTGTGCGTGGGGATGTGTACAAGAATGTTAAAACGGTGTGTGTGTGTGTGTGTGTGTGTGTGTGTGTTTAGACCTTTCCCTCTGTCTGAAATTGTTGTGACAGAGCTTAGGAGTGTATCTTGTGACAGGATGCATCCTCCATATAATCTTTAACTGGTTTTCTCCTAAACCACAGTGACCTTTGAAAGCCTGTCCTGATTGAAAATTGACCTACTGTACGAGCTTACACACTCTCCTGTGTAGAAGCCCACAGCTCAACACACACTCCTCTTCCCAAATCTAGCACACACCCAAAGTCTCTCTCTCACTCTATGTGTGTGTGTGTGTGTGTCTGTGTCTGTGTGGTTGTGTTTTGTGAGTGTGAGTTTTTTAATAAAAAATGCATGACAAAAGACATTCATTAGTGTGGCTCTGGGGATGTCTAAAGGATGTCCAGACAGACAGCAGTAAAACTGTCTACTTGATTTACACCAACCAAGTATTCCTGTGCCTTTACTCATTCAAATATACTTTAATAGCACTAAGTACATTGCTTTCTGGGTGTGCAGGTGAATGGCCATGTGAACTCTACTGGGAGCAGGTCTATCTCGACAGCCATTTGAATGCTGATTCAAAGGTGTGTGTGTGTGTGGTATGAATGTGTGCACGAATATATAAGTGTGCCGATACGCAATACACATTTGGCCGTGTGTGTGTGTGTGTGTGTGTGTGTGTGTATGTATGCACTTTCATATGTCTGAGTGGCAGGGGGCCTCTTCTAATAACTGTGCAGTGCCCATCTATAGAAAGTTCAGCAGCAGGTCACAAGTCAAGAGTGCTGTCTGCCTTTCCTATAATCCTCTCATTTCCTCCACACCACCTCTCTCTCTCTCTCCATCCCTACGTCAGCCATTCCCCCATCACTACTTAGCGCAGAGCAGGTTTCTCTTTCACTTCCTCTTCACTTCTTTTCTGCCACTCCTTATCCTGTGCCCTCCTTCACTCTCTCCTCTCTCCATTTCCCCGTCTCTCTTCTTGTTTTCCCTCCACCTCTCCCTCTCTCCCCCTCTTCTTAGCTGATTCCTCATTAGCAGCCCAAAGCGGTGCGGTGCTGAGTGGTGCGGTGCTGTGGCATTGGTGTTGGTGGTGGGGGCGGCGGCGGCCCTTCTCAGGCAGCTCCTAATGCATGTAAATGTATGCGTCTCCTGCGGCAGTCAACAGCAGCCAGCCTCCTAATGAATACCTGCGGCTTCACCCACAATCACCCCCAGTCAAAATACAGCGGAGAGGTAAGAGGAGAGGAGAGAGAGAGCAAGGAAAAGGAAAGGAGAGGAGAGGAGGGGAGAGGAGGAAAGGACAGGAGGGGAAAGAAAAGAGGAGACAGGAGAGGAGAAAGGGATAAGAGGAGAGGAAGAAGAGGGAACGGGAAGAAGGGGAGAGAAGTGGATGGTAAGGGGGAGAAAGGGAGATGGAGTCGAGTGCAATGGTGTAAAAGTGTGTACTAATAATGAATTTAAACAACGGCAGAAAACCACCAAAAACCTTTGAAGAGTCTCAAGGCCCCTGACGCGGCTGGGATAAAATTAGACAACCGTCAACAACAGCAGCAAAAACAAAAGCAAGTCTTGTTGGGAAAACATGAAGAAAGCACCAACCCAGCTACACTGAAGAAAGCTCCAACCCAGCTAAGCAATCTGTGAGATACACAAACACACACACACAGCTTAGAATAGATCACACATTCAAACTGGATGGCAGAAAGTCAGGTAGAATGACTAAGCCCATGGCCACATAAAGGTCCACTTTAATGCTAATCCAACTATCCTGGACCAGTCAACAAAAAAACTCAGAAGCCTTTGAAAAGCTCTGAACTTTGATGTCTAGTATGTTTGATGACCAAGCTGAATCTCATACCTCTTGATGGGAGCTGGCCACTGCTGTGTGTGTGTGTGTGTGTGTGTGTGTGTGTGTGTGTGTGTGTGTACCTCGTATCTCTCGATGGGGGCCTCTTGCTGTTCCTGCTGCTCCCTCATGGTGTGGTACTCCTTCTCATACTTCTTCAGCTTCTTCTGACTAATCTGAAGAAGGATAGGAGAGGTTACACACACAGTGTAATTACACATGAATTATACAATTAATCCTAATACGCTTTAGTATAGGGCTTATAAGGGGGTAGTATGACAAGAACGGATGAAGAACAAGTCCTAATTGCATCAATGTGATTGAGAACAGTTGTTACTAACTGTACTAGCACCTTATCTGCCCCTCACAGAGCAAAGGAAATTGAGTTCAAATTGTGAATTCAATTGTGCAGAATAAAGTATTCGCAACATAGGAATGACTGCAGTAATGACTAACAAACATCTAACTTCATTCAAGTTATTCATTTGTTTGTCAATAAGCATGTGCTATGGTACATAAATAAAATACACAAAATAAACACACACACACACCCGCCAACACCGTACCATCCATCCTACCCAAAATACACACACACACACATACACACACACACACACACACACACACACACACACACACACACAATCGTGTGTCAAGACAATGTTACATCCAGATCCTTGTTAAGAGTGTCTTTGGGTGCAGGATAATGTTAGCCTGTAAATGGGCACAGATCTAGGTCTAAATGGCCAGGACCACGACCAAACCCTAATACTTTAAATCCCCAAGGATTTATCCCAGCTCTCATTAACTTCAAACTTGCAAGCACTTGAGTAAGGGTGAAACTCTATGTGTGTGTGTGTGTGTGTGTGTGTGTGTGTGTGTGTGTGCATACAGGTTATTCATTACAGTGTCGACTGTAGTCATTAAATATGTCGGTCATTAATAATTTAAAGCAAATCACCAGGCTGTATTTCTGCACAGCCATGACTCAAGCATTGGTGCAAAGAGAAAATTATTGTTTTTTTTTACAAAAAGATGGTTAGACTTATCAATAGATAGATGGTAAGATTTATAGATAGATGGTTAGATTTATACTGAAGATAGGGAGAAAGGTTAGATTGACCCTGCCCAGAGTCCTGACCCTGCCCAAGGGAAGGATAGGCTAAGACTTTGTATCCCCACCCCCACCTCTATTCTTCTTGAACAAGATTTGGTATTTGCACTGGCTATGCTATTTTGCACTACACATGCATTATTATGTTTTCATTTGCACCATTTTTTTTCTACACATTTCTTGTATAGTTTATTACTTGGTTATAATGTTGTATAGTTGCCTATGTATAATGTGTACTGTCTATTTTCTATTGTCCTGATGCCCATCATGTGTCCATAGTAGTTCTTTCACTGTGTCGATACTGATGCCTTTCTAGAGAGCAAAACACCTATCAAAGTCAAATTCCTTGAATATCCAAGTATACTTGGCCAATAAAACCTGATTCTAACAGATAGATGGTTAGGTTTTGAGATAGATAAATGGTTAGATGTATAAATAGATAAATGGTTAGATTTATACATAGATAGATAGATAGATGGCATTAATTATAGATCAATAATTAGTAATGATTATAATAATAAAGCAAGTGACTTTATATAATGCTCACAGTTAGAAATGCTACATCCAGTAAACAAGTCAAACTGAGAGGAATTAGATGCTCTAAATGGCTCTTAGACTTTCCCTTGGCTTGGTGAAGCAGACCTGTGCACGTCTCTGAGATGGGGCAGAAAGGAGGCTCTTGTTGCAGAGTAAGTTACCAGCGTCCGCTGGCTCTCTCAGACGGAACACGGTACACTTCAGAAGGTCAACGCAGACTGGAGCTGGTACACAGGGCAGACGCTGATTGGCTGGCTTGGGGTAAATGTGCTCTTTTTTAATCTGTGCAGCCAAAGTTGTGTGTGTGTGTACAGTCTATATGTGTGTGTGTGTGTGTGTGTGTGTGTGTGTGTGTGTGTGTGTGTGTGAGTGCTTAAGAGAAGGTATTTGCAGGCCCCTCAGTCATTAGGAGTTCATCAGTAAGCACACTCATTAAGGCACGCCTATGGGACCTGTGGGAATAGTGGCACAGAGTCTGTCTGTCTGTGTCTGTGTGTGTGTGTGTGTATGTGTGGGTGTGGGTGTAAAAGAGACAGAGAGACTCCGTTGTGTGCATGTTGGGCTGTGTGTGAGAAAGTTAAAAAGAACAAAGAGAAATGTGTAATTTGTAGTGTCCAACTTCAGATAATCAAATGTGGACTTTTGAGCGAGCAAATGTGTTTTCATGGGTGCCGACACAGATGAAAGTGAGAGAAACTGAATCTCCAGGTGGTGTGTGAGACAAGGGTGTGTATGGGGCCTCTGTGTCTTTGGGGTAGTGTGTGTTGGGGCACGGCTCCTGAGTGAAAGGGCTCTTTCTCTGTCGGCTCCTCTGATCACACTCGCGGGTGTGGTGGAGTGGGGGTTACCTGACGGATATGGGACCACACCAGCTTCTTTCACTCAGGTGTGTGTTTGTGTTTGTTTATGTGTGTGTGTGTGTGTGTGTGAGAGAGACCTCCTGAGATCAATAAACACAGAAAGGCCAAAAACAGCTAGCCTCAACATGTTGGTGTGTGTGTGTGTGTGTGCTTATGCGCATGTAGTGGGCGTGCATTGCATGCGCATGTGTGTGTTTATGTGTGCAAGTGTGGTTGACTCAGGCACTTCTACTCAAACCATATGATACAGTAAGTTTGCTGGTATGCTGCCCAGCATTGGTAGCACAGGTGTGCTGAGGCCCTTGCGGGCCTGGTTTAATTCAGGCAGATATACAGACTACCACTGCAATGGTCTAATGCGGGCAAATATACACACTAACGCTGCACTAGTGTAATGCAGGCAGATATACACACTAACGCTGCTGCAATGTGCATGGCTGCAATGTATGGTGCTGCAGCATATGTGAGCGACCACACTGCAGCTCTCCTGCGCCTGTTAAAATATGTGACCTAAAAAAGTCACTAGATCTATCTCTGAAGTGTGTGTGTGTGTGTGTGTGCGCGCACACAATTTGGCACTTCTTGGTGCAAAGTAGGACAGTGGTGCGCGCAACACAAAGCTGTCACCTGTAGCGCGCGGCAGCAGTGGTAGCCATCGGCGCCCTGTGTAATCCCTCCGAACCTCCCGCCTGACATGTGTCTCGGCGCTCCTGCTGCCTGACAGGAGCAGCATCAGGGAGACTGACACCTGTCCTGCCACACAGAGCCACAGAGGAGCAGCGCAGGGCTGTGTCGCATGACAGCTTTCATGTCCTCGGACTTAGCCACCAACAGGAGCTTAAGGAGCAATTGACCCGAGATGTGCTTATCACTTACAGAAGCACTAATGCCTCACACACTGACATATACATGTTATGTGTGTGAGTATGTGTGTTTGTGAAAATATGAGTATGAATATACAATATGTGTTCATATTATAAACAGTAAAAATATAGATATATATGATACCTATTTACAGTATTTTCATGTGCATTGGGCATGTTCTAAGTCAATCAAATCTGACCACTGTCTGCAGCAGCAAGTCAGCCAACCCTCTGTACCAAAGCCCAACATACAGCGGCTCCAAAGAGCCTACAGGAAAGCAGCAGTAATGGGCTCTGTGCTATGGGCTGTACCTGCACACAAGCCCTTGGATCCCTGCCCTGCGATGGCCCTGTAAGGTTCTTTGGAGCCTGGAGGAGTCCAAGCGTGAACAGGTGAGGCATTAGGCAGGGGATTTGGCCATTAGTTGTGCCACAGACCGGGCATTAGAGAGGGCTGATCTGGTGCCCTCCATGACCCCGACACCTGGAGCAGGTGCCAGACTCAAGGCCTGGTGACTGGGGCCAGGGCGAGGGGTGGGCGAAAATGGGTCTCTCTCTCTTTCCCTCTTTCTCTCTCTCTTTCTCTCACTCACTCACACACACACACACACTCTCTCTCTCTCTCTCTCTCTCTCTCTTTTAAATGCCCCAGTCTCCCTCCTTTCCTGCTGGTCTGTGATGTTAATCACACGTCATGCATGCCTGCCGTGTGCCACGGGGGCTGCGGGGCATGAGCACTCCTGCACCGCAAGCTAACCAGCAAATGGCTCCCGCCTCAGCAATAAAGCCAAACGCTGTGTGCCCGACGGTCATTCGGTCTGCACTTGGACTCGGTCGAACGTCGCTCGAGAGGCCGTGTTTGGCTCGGCATCGAGGAGCGTTTCGTCCAGGCGTGACCGCTGCTTGGGAGATGTCCACGAGCGTTTGCCGGCCCAAGTTAAGCAGAGCAATGAAAGGCGCCCCACTTTTGGGGTAAACTCCGCAGCCCCGCCTGCACAGCGCACATTTTCGCTCGCCGACCGGCCCCCATGCTCAGACGTGTTTTGGCTGAGCGCTTAGTCCGGAAGCAGAAACGCATAAAAATACTCTGACAAAGTGTTCAAGGACAGACACAAGCGCTTGGCAGCGAGCTGGAGAAATGGGGCAGACTATTTCCAGTCCCGTTTCACTTCATCTCTTGGCCTCTTGCCTTCTTTCTTTCTCTCCCTCTCTCTGCCCCTCCTCTCCTGTTCTTCTGCTCCCCATCATCTTAAACTAGCCTAATCCCGAGCTACGACCTGTTGACACCATCTGGTTCACCCGTCACCTGGGGTCAAGCAGTTAAGGGCAAGGCAAAGGGCACAGGAAGTAGAGAGGTCAGGTATAATGATTCAGTGTAACACTAATCAACATATTCTGTAATGTGCATGCTTTTACACAACAATTAATCCCTAAAGTCACTACCACTAATTACTAAACCATCGCTAATCTCTAAGAAAAGACACAGCAGATTCAGTTGTTTCTAATAGATGTCTGAAATGCTATCTAATAAGACAACACTTTTGCAACAGAAGTGCATCCATCTACAAAGCACTCTGCTCTTGCTATCCTACTCCTATGCCACTCACATCAGTGTTGCAACACTGCCCCCTGCTGACCATCAATAAACCCTGCAGTCCGATGGAACACATCAGAGCAGCCATCTTTAAAGTGTCCCTATTTTTATCCCTACTCATTTTTATCCCTACTCTTTCCCTATCCCTATTCCCTGTACTGACTGCCTTTGTTTAAATACAGCGATGCCTTGGACAGGCTGAACTCCACAGCAGAGCTGCGCAATGATCTGTCTTGTCATTAGGAAAGCGTGGCCCAGCTCAAAAGCCACTAAATGGCCCAGAAAACACCATCAACAGCTACAGAGGGAAGAAGATGTAAGTAGAGTCTCTGGAGTGTCTGGACGTGGCGCCAGAAATGACTGTGAGGCATACCCATGTTAAATATTCAGCAGAGTGGATTTGAGGGGACAGACGCAAATCCACAGAGACAGTGATGCAATAGCACTTTAAATCCAATTTGCAATTTACATAAGATGCATAACATGCCGCGTGTAACTGGATGACATAATCTAAATGGCGGGTCACTTCTAAATCCCTCCTCCATCCATTCAGAGCTGCGTTCTCACAGCATCGTTTGTCTCTGCCCACACTGTCAGAGCATCATTTACTCTCATTGCGTTCAGACCTCAGTAGCAAACACGCTGAACAGACTGTGACTGTGTGATCATAAGCCTTAGATGCACACACAATCAGGATGGACAAGAGTGTCTCCAGAAATGCTGGGAAAAGCCTGCTTGAGCACCTAAATGATCATATTTAAGCCATCTCTAAAAGATCTTATCTTTTTTGAATGTTTTGTATGTTTCTTTTATTTCTTCCTAAAAAAATGTTTTTTTTTTTTACTCTTTCAACAGAGTAATGTTGAAAGGTATTGTGTGTTGCTTTGGATCAAAGCATTTGCCAAGAACCTATTGACACATACATGTAAGCATACACTTTTGCAAGTCATATTTAATCCTGTTTTTAACCTGACTGATGTGTTAGGTGCCCATCAGGTATCACAGAGTGCCTGAGCTCAAGACGCTGTCAGGCTTAGCGATGAATACAAGGGTGTGCTGGTTGCCAGGCAGCATACAACTGAAAACAGAGCCACAGATCTATAGTTATGAGTTTTTTTATGCTGGCAGGAACACAAGTAAAGCAAAAGGTGTTCTTGTAGTTTCACTGGGTTAAACTTGAAAGAGCAACACCAGGGTGCCAACAACACCAGGGCCACAGGATGAATAGGCAGAGAGCTAAAGGACTGATGATATGCATGCGCATGGAAGAAGTTAAAGATTCTCATTCTTGCAGTGGAACATATTTACATTCATATTTTTTCGGATTGTGAATTATGGATTGTGAATTAAGTTACCTTCATGCTGCAGGCTAGCTCCATGAGCTTCTTGGCATTCTCCTCTGATCGGTAGCGCTTCGGCACTGGGACTCGGAAAAACTTGAGCGCCCCCTCAAAGTCTGTCTGAAGCAGGTCGTCTTTAGACGTCTGGGGGAGGGTGGGAGAGAGAGAGCAAGAGAGAGAGCGAGAGAGAGTGAGAGAGAGAGAGAGAGAGAGAGAGAGAGAGCAATAGAGAGAGAGGAAAGGAGGAAAAAATAAATAAAAAAATTGAAGGCGGGGAGTGTGAAAAAAACTTTCTGAGATGTTCCCAGATGCCCTACAACAACAGGTAAGGTCAATGCCACATTAAATGCCAAATAACTGCACTCTAGGTGTGTGTGAGAGAGAGAGAGAGAGAGAGAGAGAGAAAGAGAGAAAAAAAGAAAAACTGTAGATAGAGCAAGTGTAAGCTTGTGTGTGTGTGTGTCCATGGCTGGTGAATGCAAAGGTGCACTGGGATGGAACTAATACATTGGCTGTCTCTGTTGCCAGAGCCAACTTTGGAGCCATTTCAGTGCATCTCGGTGGAAACCGTGTGTGTGCGTGTGTGTGTGTGTGTGTGAGAGAGAGAGAGAGAGAGAGAGAGAGAGAGAGAGAGAGAGAGAGAGAGAGAGAGAGAGAGAGAGAGAGAGAGAGAGAGAGAGACGGGTAAGGAGAAAGAGAGAAAGGAGAGAGGAAGAGTATCTCACCTTGAGCAGGGCCAGCGCCACGTTGAAGATGACACTGATGCCCTAGAGAGAGGGGAACAAATGTCTGCTTTATTAAATCATATAAATTAGAAGACAGAAACAGGAGGAGAGGGGGGGTGGAGAGCATAGAAAAAAAACACTGGGTAAATGACACACAATGAGACACAAGCTGTGAATGTTGAAGGGGAAAAGGAGAGAGATTAAAGCAACAAGAGCAAGACAAACAGAAAGGACAGAGATAAATGATGGACTTGGAGAGTTTGAGAGTTTACAGTTGTGTCAAAAGGCAACATCAAAACGCTCCAAATATTTGGATGATGCTTTACAAGGCTTGTTGGCTGTCGGCTTACAAAATATGAACAATCCAATGGCAAATATTTAACAGAACAGAATCTGTGGGGATCCTTTGAAACATTTGTCTATGTTTTGGTCAAAGCAGAGAATGACTGAATGCAAACAGCTTACAGCTTCCAACAGTTACAAAAACATGTGTATAAAAATAATAAAAATAAAGCCACTCAAGAGAGTTCATCTGGCATGAACCCCCCAGTGACATTATGCCAGCTCACTTGATGGGGCTGTGTTAACTTTTTAGTCGCCAATAAGCTTTTGTGACAATCCAGTGTCTGTAATGGTTGATCTACATAAATCATTCTACCATTCATATACCATTTGCTTCTGTCTAAACACACCTACATGTGAGATAAGAATCAAGAGGACAATATGGGGACAGGAGAGGGTCTGGAGTGGACAAAGAAAAGTGGAGAGGAGAGGAGAGAAGAGGCAACAGAACAGATGAGAAGAAAAGAGGAGAAGAGAGAAGAGGAGGAGAGGAGAGAAGAAAGATGAGAACAGAAAAAGAAGGGAGGAAGATGAGAAGAGAGAAGAGGAATGGGTAGAAGAGAGAGGAGAAGAGTCTGGTCAAATCGAGTCAGGTCAAGAGAATACAAGGCCAAGACAGGTTCTGGGCCTTGACAGTGACATATGATGACAGTGAGGATGAGAGTGTCTACCTCGCAGAGCAGCAGGTCGATGATGTGGAACACCATGTAGAGGGGGAACTTGGCGGTGAAGAGAGTGAGAAACCACTGCGAGGCGTACATGTGGGCCTCCAGCCCCACGTTGAGGAAGTGGGCGTACAGGTCAGGGATGTACTCCTGGATACCAAATAAAACAACAACACGAGACTTGACACAAAACAATAGCACAAGACCTAAAGCCAAATAAGGAACTGTGAACACTGCGTGGTTCACACACACATACACATACACACATACCTGCATAAGTCTCTCAAGCTGGAAGAACTTGCAGTGCAGATCCTCAAAGTTCTGCTTAAAGAGGTCCCTGAGGCCGTAGTCAAACATGATCTTCACCAACACGCTAAACGCCTGCTCCTCTGGCATCTGTGTGCACACACACCACACACAACAAACATAGGCCCCAATAAACACAGATCCTTTTAACAGCAGCTCCCTGTTACTGCTCAATCAGCTCAGAGGTGTAGTACTGTACTGATCCACTGGAGGGTGGTGTTGGGCAGATGATGAAGCCCTTACAGAGCCCAGGGCTTTCTCCCTATCCTGTATCTGGGTAGACAGAGGGTAGATGAGAACACGTGGTTTGGGGTGGGGTGGGGTGGTGTTTAGGAAGAGTGGTGTGATGTGGTGTGAGGTAGGATGCGTGTGTGTGTGTGTGTGTGCTGGTGCATGTCAGTGAAAGGCATCATCAGGTAGAGTCCTTGAGTATACAGTATGTGCATTGCCAGTATACTTTCAGGAGCAGTGTGCACAAATGTATGTGTAGGAGTGAGTTAGGTCGGGATATAGTTAAACTGTGTGTGCGTGTACATGTACGTGTATTAGGTGAGCGCACACTTACATGTAGCAGTAGCACAGCCGCCAGAAAGGACTGTCCCTGGCAGTAACCAATCTCCTGGTCATACACAGAGTAGGCCTGCAGAGAACACACACACACACACACACACACACACACACACA
>JAGFZM010003916.1:0-14478 GCA_017657215.1 Limnothrissa miodon
CACACACACACACACACACACACAGCCCCATGCACACACTAATATACAAGCACGCTGTAGGCACACACATTCATTCTTCCTTGCATTCTTACTCACACACTTGCACAGATACACTGAAACAAATGCATGGAGTGACACACACAAGCATAGTTGTGCATTCTCTTCAGTCACATTAAGCTGTCATGCATAATAACTCGTTTCCATACACTTGAGTGGATGAGCTTGGAACAAGCCCTGCACACTTGTCATAGACACATTGTTTGCTGAAGTACACATCCATACTCCACACACAGACAAATTGTACTCGGATGCAAACTGATTGTCAAAGAAATCAGACACAGACACACACACACGATACTGTACACTCAAGTTCCCACCTTTTGAAGCTATACTAATCCCAAAACAAGCCTTGTGTATGTGGCACTGAGACCCACATCCCTCATCTCACCACCATGACCCCACCCAACATGGTAGATGCTTTGAATGAGTCTTATGTGCAGGGGGTGGCTGGGCTGGGCTGGGCTGGGCAGAGGAAGGCTGAGGGGGTTGGGGAGGGGGGTTTGGGTGGGGGTAGTTCAAGGTTATTGCTCTAAGAGGGTTGATATGGGTGGCCCAGGTGTTCCTGGTCTCTGCCTGCCACATAATGAGGTCTTTTAGCGCCCACCCACACCCACCCACCTAATCTCATCTATGTCTGTGTGGAGGAGAAGTGTTGTGGCTGTCAAGACAATGTGTCCATTGTTGCTTGAGGAGAGGAATACCGATTCAACTAGAGAGAAGGTGACAATTTGTAAATGCAATGAAACGGACAGAATAGACATTAAAAGTAAAGCAAAGGAGAACATGTCCGCCCCCCAGGAAGAGTTGTGTGTAGTGAGGGAAGCACAGAGCCGTTGCATGTCTGGTGCTCTCCCTCCTGTTATGGTGCTGTGATCTTTTGACCTCTTGACCTTGTGTTGCTGCTTTGTGATTTCTGTAAGGACCAACACACCAGTGTACCACGAGGAAAAAATCCTAACTGTGAACACCTTATGTAGTCGCCCAGAGAATGGGCCAGAGTCAACGCCAAAAACACACTTTTGAGCACAAATACTTTTACGCAACATGCTGAAATATACACAAATGCATATTCATGCACTTAACACACACAGACACAGTCACACACATACAAACGTGGTTTTCTTTCGCACACAGCTTCTATGCTGCAAACATGGTTTGGTCTTGATGAACGCTCCACATAAAGTACCAGCAAACAAACCAGCCAGTCACACCCCCATTCTCTCCCCCCACTACATCCCCTGCCTCTTTCACACATACGATCAAACACACACACAACACACACACCTCCTCCATACCCTGATATAGTGAGAGCAGTGGGAACCCAATGGTAAAGCGCTACACAGTTTCCTCTCGTCAACCAATCAGCATTAATCTCCAACTCTTCATCAGGCTGCCCCCTAGAACCAGAGATGGAAAAACAAAAACTGGCTAGGTAAATAAATGGTGGACGCAAATATGGGGTAGGACTTCTTTACTGTTTGGCCTGGATCTAATCGATTAGGTCCAGGGTTCCAGTCTAATCTGGTCCCGGAGCAACCAGTGGCCGGTTTCCCGAAGCCTTCCCAGTGCTAAGTAGTTCTTGACTCACACTTTAACCTATACTCAAGAACCACTCGGCATTAAGGAGTTATCAGTAAGCCGGCCCTAGCACTCTATCAGCTGATCCTTGGCTTCCCACTGCTCACAGTCATCCTTATATCTTTGCCCGTATCGCAAAGATGTCTCTTCCCACACTTTGAGTTCAGTAGAACACAGAAGAAATGCTCTAGAAGTATCATAAAAAAAAATTGAAATCCATTTTTCCTGTTTTTGTTTCACTGTCGGGATGGAAGTTAATTTTTGTGTTTGCATGCCTTGGGGGAAGTGTAGGCTCACTTCAATCATTTCATTAGTAGCCAATCGAGAATAAGAGCTCTTTATTAGGTCTTAATTAAATGGAGTGTTCTCAGGGAGCCATAATGATGCATGCCGCCCCCAAACCGAATTTGTTGCATTTTGAAAATGGAAACAAGTTCAATATGATGAATCTCTGACACAAAGTTAAACCTTGACATCCACAGCTACACATGGAAATGATTTAGATCTTCATTCATTTGAGTAATGAATGTGTCTCCTCTCCTTTCGTTTTCAACCTCTCACTCACTCTCTTGTTCTCTCTCTCTTTGTCTTTCTCTTTTGCTCTCTCTCTCTCACATTTACTCACTCACCCCCTTATTCCCTAATTCATTTTGGGCCAGAGAGCTCAGAATAAATGAATATGAGGCTTTAATTTGCCCTGGTGTGGCAGTGCCACAGCAGTAGAAGAGATTGATTGATTTTTTTTTCTCTCATCTTGTTTGGGATGCTTTTAAGCTGGACTTATGTGGAGTGCTCTTCTCTCCTCTCCTAGGTTTACCCAAGAGAATGCTTCTGTTGCCCGTCATGAAAGTTCCCGCCTTCCCCGTCCCTCATTACTCCTTCTTTTAGCTCAGGAGCCCACCGAACACATACACACACACACACACACACACACACACACACACACACACACACACACACACACACGCATAAACAGACTCACATATATACCAAAATAAACAAACACAGAGAGTTTACCCAGCACAAGGTCAATGAAGGGAGATATTAAGTCCTTTATTTTTATTTTTTCCTCATAACCCTTACCATATCATAACACACACGCGCGCGCACACACACACACACACACACACACACACACACACACACACACACACACACACACCTACAATAAATCAAAGATAAGACACAGGTGAACAGGGGATTATAAGGACTGTGAGCAGAAGATCATGTGTAAAGTGCTTTCTTTTCTCTTTGTTTTTGTTCTTTTACTGTTTCCATCTTTTACTGATATAAATGCAGGTGGAAGTTCTTTAAAAAAAAAAAAAAAGACTTGAAGGATTTGTACTGTGAATCGTTACCTCATTCTTGGAGTGTAAATTATACCAGCCTTTTTTGTTATTATTTTTTTTCTATAGGAGGATTTAGGCTATTTGATCTGACAGACCCAAACTCTGTAAAAGTGACAGGCGCTGTGTGCTGGCTGTATAGGCATAATGAAACTAATGTTGACAATAATAATGATAATAATAATAATAATAATAATAATAAACCTTTATCTCCTACCACAGCTGAGGTGCTGTCTGCTTGTGTGTCTGACTGTAGACTGTAGCCACCAGATCACGTGGCTTAAACAGGAAGTGATGTCGCTCTAGCAGGGGGATTTCTGGTCTCAGTTACTGGTTTTGATGACCTACTGTGGTGTAATCCTGTAATCCTAGTAACATAATTGTAATGTTATATACTGCATATATCTAATCCAAAGATTCTAGAGTGCTCCGCTCTAGCATCATTTATCTAAAGCACTAAAATTAAGTAGCAGGTAGCATCTAAATCCTCCCCCCCCCCTAGATCCGGTCAGTCAATTCAGAGAAGGAATGGGAGCATTCCCCTGAGCTACATAGAATGGAACACACTCTCTGACTGTAAAGACAGACACACACACTCACACACACACAAAAATACTCTCAAGCACGCACACTAGGCATCTGCTCTCCTCATTCACACGGCTATCAGATATGGCTGGTTAGTTGGCTGGTTCACCATGTTCCTCTATAACCACCCTGTTCTCTTTGTCAACACTCATTTGACACACACACGGACACACACACACACAGACACCAGGTAACAAGGAAAACAACGCAACTAACCCTTAAAACTACCCGAGATGACACAAAGCAATGCACTGGAGAATCGAAAGCAGCAACAAGGGACCCCCATGGAGACATTGCTACCTAATTGCCTTTGGTTTTTGTTTGTTTGTTTGTTTTTTTGTAATTTTGTCTGTGTGTTTGTTTTTCCTCTTGGTGAGTGTGTGTTGTGGTCTGTCCAAGTCATGCCCTGTGCCATGGGCCCAGCACAAGTTAACTCACTGCGTTCTGTCCCATGGGCACACTCACACACTGCCCCTCTGTGTCATTATCCTCCTCATCCTCCACCAAAGCCAGGCCACTCCCTTGTATTCCATTCCTCCCTGCTCAACCCCTCCTCTTCCCTTCCGGAAAGATGACATATCGCCGTCTCCCTCTTTTCGCTGTGCTTTAGTGGAGACGTTGTCTACACATTTGCCATTTGCACACAAATTTGCAAACAGATATACAGAAATATTGAGGTTGACGGTCAGGTTAACAGCAATGTGCGGGGATTACTTCTTCCTCTTCCTCGTGGCTCAAACAGTCAGGCTCACTATTGATTATCCTGTTGAGTCAGTGTTGGTCAATATTGGTCCTCGGCAGGATGTGTTCCTTTAGAGGTGCAGCTCTTTGAACGTTCTCCACATGTTCTCCGCTATAGATCACTGCCTTCACAGATCACTAGTTGCGTGCCGCTTTCTCCATTTTCACAGAATCATTAGTTCCCCTCCGGTGTAGGACACTGTGTCTCTCCTCCCCTGGTACCCTCTGTGGCTGTCCGCTCTTCAGAGGCTCCGATTCCATTTAAGGATGTGATCAGTTATTCATACTCATTGGACAGTTCAATCATCTGGCAATCATGTGCCAATGGAATACAGTACACTACACACTCCTAATCTTGAGTAGGTGCGGATGCAGTCCGCTGTATTCCAGCATCCCATACAGCACAACACGCATTAGTGTTTGTTTAGTGATAGGAAATGCCTATTGTACCTGTGTGGTATAGAAAGGGCTTCAGATTGAGTATAGGGTTCAGAGAGTAAGGGCTTGGACAATTGGTGGACAGGAGATGAAGGGCCTCAGGGACAACACGGGGCTTGTGCTGGCCCATGGCAGAGATGACGCCATCACTAACAAGAGAGAGAAAGTGAGAGATCCTGGAACCCCAGGGGCAATGGCTGTTTCCATAGTAACAGCTCTTTTTTGGGGGGAAGCAGGGAGGAAGGAGGTGGGGGCATGGGGGAAGTCACACAAGGTCACACTGGTTGGGTTTTTTATAGTCAAGGGTAAGTCCTTCACTTCCCGTACTCTGGAAATGGCCAATGGCTTCGCTGCCTGTGTTCCGTGTGGATAACACACACCTAATGGATCCCTCCTCGCTTTATTTCTCACTTTCTCACTCTCTCTCTCTTTGTGATGGCAGCTATTCTGCTGAACTCTCTCAAAAATCACACTGGATTTGATTTGTCAGAGTTACATACTAACCACATTTGTTTGTACTTCCACTTTTAGTTGCCACATGGGAAAAAAAAAAACTTGTCCTCATATGATCTCCGTGTTTTTGTTTGTTTGTTTCTATTTGATCCAATTAATGACCCCCAACAAAGAACTGTTTTGGGCAACTTTCACCTTATTAAATTATGACACTGATCATTTCGGTTTGATTTTGTCAGAATTGATAACCGTGCAACTTCAGTTGTTGTTGATGTCTATTAACCTAATAACGCCTGATGCAATGAAAACCCCACATACAGCAGAAAGAGCAGAGAAAGACACCCCCCCCCCACCCCCCCCCCCCACCTCCACCCACTCTTCACCTCCCACCAGAGTGTGCAAGACTGCCTCCTACAGGGCACATCAGTAATCGCAGTCTCTCTGCTCTTTTCCTCACTGTAGGTGGTCTTTTCATTGACAATCCCTTTTACCAGCCTCGGACCATCGCACCCTTTATAATTCACTTGGGTCCTCAAGATCTCTTCTCTGACTTCTAGAACCATCAGGTTGTGTGGCTCTAAAGTGTCGCTTCTGCTCTCCCGACCCTTGACAAACTGCCCACTGGCTGCCTACGTCACGCACGGGCGGTCAGACTGCACACACACACACACACACACACACACACACACACACACACACACACACACACACACACACACACACACACACTCACTCTCTTTCTCACTCACTCACACTCTCTCTCTCTCTCTCATTTCCACTTGCTCTCTTTCTATCTCTCTCTCTGTCCTTCTCCGTATCCTTTTCTTTGCTCTCCAAGTGAAACTCCCTCCTCTTAGTCAAATTCTCAGAGCAAGAGGGAGTAAAACTGTACGAAAGAAAAGAGAAAGGACACGACTAAGAGCAATACTCTTAATTTGACACTTTGGGTTTTGGCCTGCGTCCCCCCCTCTCCCACCCATCTGGGACCTCAGCTCCAAATCGAGGACGGACCGAGGGCCTCCTTGCCCATAGCAATACTCCTCCAACTCTTTGGTTCGGGGGCTCAAAGCTTGACCTTCAAAGACGTGAATGTGCGCTTGAGTCTTGCCCAGTGTCATACTGCTCTACTTTTCTTTCTGTTGTCATTGTGTATATTCACTCCTGTGTATTTGTGTGGCTATACTATCAATACATGCATATATATGTATGGTATGTGTTACTATAAATATATATGTGTAGATATAAACAATGTACTTATGTATATATATACATATATACATATACATATAAATATTGTTGGTATAAGTTATTTTAGAATTGCAAAGTGAAATGTACCCTGAATCCTAGAGTATAGCTTTCTTCCAATTTTATATGCACAGGCTGAGCCATTATATCAGTGATGTGCAGACATGCAATATGAATCCTGTCTTAATCTACCTGTCCAAAGTAGATTAGTGATGTTTCATCACTCCCATCTCTAAACGTGTACATCACTGCTCATCAGTATGGGTGTGAGTGTGTGTGCACGTTTGTGTATGCTTGTGTGTGTATGTGTTCATGAGCACTTGTTTGCTTGTTTGAGTGTGTGTGTTCAATGTCACATGCTGCTCCTGACAAATTTCACCTCTAACATTGAATCTCCTATCTGATATACCCATAGGAGACACACACTTCCTAAAAAAAAGCACATCTATTTATTTATGTATGTATATATCGATTTCCTAATGTGTTATTTATTGCACTGTTATTTCAGTCAGAGTTGCAAAACACTCACTTCAACCCATCTGGATGACAGTGAGAGTTAATGCATTACCCACAATCCTCCGGGGTGTAGCATAATGCCCACACACTTAAGCCAACATAAAGCACAGAGATCTCTGCACACAAAATGGCGCCATGTTTGTATAGGTGCCATCACTCCCCCCCCCCCCCCCCCCCTTAGCTTGCTATGTACTCCTGTCTTTTCCCTTCCTTTCCCCTCTCTGCCCCCCCCCCCCGCCCCCGACTTTTCACTCACACGCTCCATCCATTCATTCAACTCCTGAAACCAGCACATGGGCCCACTAGCCACTGCAGAAGCCTAATTAACACTAGGAGAAATCATCAGGCTGTCTAATTAACAGATGCCTATCCCAAAAAAAATGTATGTCCATTCAAAACTTCCATGTTTATACACCACCACCACCAATATCACTTTGTGTATGAGAGCCAGACAAATTGAGGAGATTTCATGTCCCCTCTTGTTTAGATATTAGCTCCTGAGTACCAGCTCTGGCCATCTTGTGTCTCTCAGCCCCCAATAAACCCTTTGAAGAATGTAATTTTAGGCAGACTGGTGGTTTGCTCCAAAAATGTTGGGCTGAGGGAGGTAAGCGTTTGGAGTTTGGCAGAATTTTTATAACTCAAAGCTGTATGTAAATGTTTAACGTAAATCCAGAGGTTGCCTCACAGAAGTTAAAGCATCAGGTTAATATTACTGTATATGGTGAAAGAATGTGGTCAGAAAAAAAAAAATCCCAGAGTTTATACCTGACCTAATTATGTACTCTTGTTTTATGGTATGCCATATCTGTGTAGTTGTATTTAAATATTTGAATATATCTCTATAATATACATTTATATATTCATATATACATATATATTTAAAGATAATTGTTGTCCTGCTATATCAGAGGAATTTTCCAGAAGTGGGATGTGACTGTGTGTCAGTGGTGTGTGTGTGTGTGTGTGTGTGTGTGTGTGTGCTTTTTTTGTGTGGATCAGTAGCTGCTAAAGCAGAGCACCTCAGACATTTGGTTCAGCTGGGGCTCTCTTGGAGGTTCAGCCTCAGAGCCTTTCCAAGAGAGAGGATGGAACAGTGAGTCGAATGGAACCGCTTTCATGTTCTAGAATGTAAACCAGATGCCATTTGATTTAACTCCCTCATGCGTTTGATCCTCAGTTGTTGTTTTTTTTCCCCCTCCCTCTCCTTTGTCTCTGATGATATGAGCAATTTTGGAAACTCTTGAACCCTAAAAGACCTTGCTTTTTTTGTTCCCCAAGAGGGCAGAAAGGCAGCAGTCATTGTTTAATTAAAAAGGTGGGTAAGTCTTTCATGGGTAAGTGTTGCCTGGATGCAACTCCATCTTGGGTCTAATGTATGAAGGAGATCAGAGTATTCATGAGATCTATGATCCAATCAAAAGTGTGCCACCCCTACTGAGTTTGACCCATTTAACCCAACCCTGTTGGCTTAGATTGTGCATACCCATGTCAGCACGCAGTAGCTCTCACTCCCTCTCTCCGCATGTGGTTAGAAGGCCACCACGGTATTGTCTCATTCATGAAACATTTAACCTCTGTGATTGAACTCATTCACATAAGAAGGAACACTGTAGCGTGTTCAGAGTTCAGATCAGAGCATCGCATGTCATCCTGAATGTATAGCTGGAGTCTTCCATTCAGTATAACTTTCTCAGATGCGGCACTAAGAGGGGAAGTGCTCTGGCCCAAGTCTGGCCCACTTCCTAACCAGGTCTGGGGCTGGATGCTTGCAGCTGTGCTAGGGCACTCTACTTCATGTGGCCCGAAACCTATTTCTGTAACCTAGGGTTAGGTAGATGAGATGTGTGTTGGATGTAGCCATTATCGTTATTCATTTAGTGCTGTCATAAGGAGCAGTGCACAGATCCATCCCTGTTTGCTATGCTACAGTACAGCTACAGCTACGGTCATCCTTCATCGCTCTTTAAGATCGTGTCACTAACGCTTCATCTGCTGATGGTCTGGCTCCCGGTTTACAAGAAACCAGGTGACCACGGTTTGGCACACACTAATTTAGCTCCCACCTCAATCTCATGGAACTGCTTCCGAGTAAGCCTGGCATGCCCACATCCACTCACATCAAATGTTGTTGTTGTTGTTTTTGAACTTCAAATGGCAATAAATAGTGACCGAACCAGATTCCCTTCTGAGGGATGTAGCAGGCTTTAGCTCTATCCCCCGCATTCAGGAAAGGGTGTGGTTAAGGTACACTTACTGAAAGACGCTTTGGATGGAAGACATTTCAATTGGCACCTTGTCAGCAATACAAACTCGGGGCCAAAAGGCATCTGATGACCAGCTTCAAATGTGCCAGACATTTTCTCAGTTCTCTGACCTCTGATCCTTTTTATTTTAAATCAGAGTAGCTCCAAAATTGGCACCACTCCACTGCTGGTAAATTTTGAATTAGAATGTTAGATTACAGGCCTATACTGATTTAATTTATTGGCTGATGACTTTCACCATCTATCAATGGCTTGTAGATGTTGACATTTCAAAAACTGAATTTTGACCCCTGGCTGTTCTTGTCCCACCCACACCTGATAGTCAGTTCTGTAATACTGTAGTTACATAAGCCAGAAAAATTCCTTTTAATATACATTTTTTTTCCCTTGCCGACCTGCACTAGCCTAAACCAAATGTGGTCAGTAGATCAAGATTGTCTTGGTCAAGTAGGTAGGGCTAAGGGTCCCTAATATGCTGGATTGAGAACCACAGACTTCCAAGTGATGTACTGTTAGCGGAGATATTGCTGAGGTTCTCTCTCTGATCGATTTACTGTGTAGTGTCAAGTGGACCCATTCGTCAGGCTACAGCTGCCAGCAAGACAGGGATGACTAGCCACCGCAGTGCTGTAAATCTAATGGAAACCTCCATTAGAACATTGTAGTCCCCTCTTCGCACTTACAAAGACGCTAGGGGATCGGACTGCTTTTCTTGTGGTCCATGACATGGGAGAGATCTCAGTGCACACTTGTCCTTTAACGAAGGTTTACAAGAATTAATTGGTGGTATTTGATTAAAATCCTTCCTCTGGAATAATATTATTTATTTGTTGCTTATTTTAGATTTAGGAACCATTAATCCTGTCCTTAATGAAAGAAAGTCTGGTTTATAAGCAGTCTGCAAACACACACACAAAAAAACCTTGGTGCTCTGTCTATAAACAATAATGATATTACATGCCAATAACCTCATTGCTGGTTTTATAAGTTTATCAATTATTTTTTTGAGTAAATATTACATTCTATCAAACCATGGCAGCAAAGATGGTACAGGATTTGTGTGTGTGTGTGTGTCTGTCTGTGAATGAAAGAAAGCAATAGATAGAATGGGGAAATGTGGAAATTCAGTTTGCAAGCCTGGAAGTCCCAGTGCTGAAATAGCCCAGGATCCAGTTTCAATTTAAGCTTCAGTAAGATCTGCAGTTCTGCTTGCTGGGCTGAATGTTTTCCTCATGCACTGCACCCTATTCAGCATATAGCCTAGCTTTAGGAAGACAGCCATTTTTGTTTGGTTTAGTTATTATTTAGTTTTTTTGCCCGCTCCTTGAAGCAAGTCACATGGTGTTGCAGGTTAAGCTTAGTCTAGGACTGCAACATGTCCAATCTCTCACAATCAGAGCTTTTTAGATTTGGAATGTACACAGCTCCAGTAGAATGTATAAACATAGAAGAGCTATTTAATTATTTTGAATTATTATTGTTGTTATTATTATTATTTATAAACACTTATACAAATGCATACAATGAATACATATATGTATATGTCTTTGAACCTTTTTAAACATGTGTTAAAAAAAAAATCTTGAGTGACCTATTTGGGGCAATTGTGCCTAATTGTGTTTACATTGGTCCAGTTTTTAATCTAGAGTGCAAAGATGATGATTCAGAACCATGTGTAGATACGGGCCAATTGTTCCTTTATACACACAGCTGGGGTGGAGGGAGGGAGGGAGGGAGGGTTGAGGAACTACCCAAGTTTTCAGTTACTTATCTCACAATTTAATGTGACTTGATCTATCTATATATGAAAGGTACATACACATATAATGACATTGTATTTAGATTTAAATTAATAAAGGCATTCTTATGTGCAGTGGTGAGTGTGCACAACTTCAGTGGGCAAACTGAGCTTGAGTAGAAGCTAATCTAAAGCGAAGGCAGTAGATATTTGCTAGATGTGGTAATGAAATTTTAAACATTATTAGTTGTGAAAGCACCATGGTGGTTTGTTTGTCACTGTACTTGCCATAATTTATGCTTGAACAAATAAGTGCTGAATCTTCAAACATGTAAACCATCAGTTTTTTTTTTTTAAATAAACAGTATTTATGAATACCCAACCCTGCAATTCTTTGTGCTTTTGTACATACAAGAAAGTGTCTGTGTGATGTACTGTAATTACTAAACCTAGAGAAGCATGCACAGACAAAAGCAATGCCCTTTAAGTTGTTGCCGAGGACAAATCTCCTTACTCAAAAACAAACTAGTTGCAGGCCCTGTGCGTGTCAGGAAAGTGAGGAGTCATCAGATCATGCCTTGGGATGACCATCAATCTGTAAACAGGCCACCCGGTACTGGGAATGCACTTACATTATTGGTCAGCTTCCAGCACATTTCATTCCTCACCAGCTCACTGGTGAAATGCAGTCTGAGATGCAGCCTGTTGACAGTAGAAGAATAAAAACTCTAGGCCAACTTGGATAAGACTAGTCAGTGGTTACATTACATACTCACTATGACTATTCATTATTCACTATCAGTGATCTCCCAAATGCACCTTCAAAAACATTCATGTCCAATTGCTATTAACGACAAGTTACTAGCAAGAGGTGTTTGAAAACCTACACAATTGTTTTTTATTTCAAGACTCGTTCCCAAGGGGGTCAGGTTTCTGCACGTGAAGTGGGTTGGATGACACACATAGAGCCTTCCGTGGTGCGCAATTCAACACCTAGCGCGTGGGATAGTTGCCGAAGGAATGAGGCCAAGGTGTCAGTTGAAGGAACGACAGGAGGAAGAAACACGGCCGGCAGACACAAGCCGAGCCTACTCCCAGGTGTGTCGTTTAGCAGGTCATGAGCTCGCAAGATGTGGATGTTAACACTTAACACTACAGGAGTGGCAAACGGAGTGTGGATGCAGCGGAAAGGAATGCCACATAGTGCCGAGCGACTGCTTGGATGAAAGATGGAGAGGGGCTGTTTACGAGGTGGTTTGCATCTGGAAAAACAATTTGGTGGTGACGGTTACAGGGAGCTCAGATGAACTCCACAGCAGCGTCGCTGAGCGGAGGTGTTGCCAAATGCAATCATCTCCATGCTGAAATAGAACAGTGTTGTGCCGACTGCGTTTAAATTCCATGTGAGACTTTGGTAGCAGGCTGCCAAGTCAGCAGTCAGTTTATGAGGGAGGGCGGGGAGGGAAGATTCACGCACCCTCCAAACCAGCATGCACCTGCTATCGCTGCACTCTAAAAATCCAACCCAAGCTCGTCTGTTAGACCTACTCGGCCATCCTATCACCATCCTGCCCGTGCCCCGGGGCTAGCCTGCCAACATTTTATATTTTTAGCCGTCAGCACAGGAGGCCAGTGCTGTTTTTAATGGTGGCGCGACGTTGCATAACGCTGACGTCCGCGTTGTGGCCCCTGAAGACAGGTTTCTCGGGCATGGAAACCGGATTCGGCAGTCCCCCTCACTCAAGATGGGTGATAATTTTACAAGCCTGCCGTTGTAATAAAAGTTATAATTTCAGTTGCTAGTTAAAAATAAACAGGAGGATTACTTTTAATCTTGGACTAAATCTGATAAATTGAGAATGTAAATGTGGTTATCGATTTCAAACCAGTGGATAGTAATTAATTTACCAAAAACCAAAAGGAAAGTAGTTACTTTAACCAAAGGCTGGGTAAAAAAAAGTGATCACACCAATTAAATATACATGAACATGCACTTGTTATTGTGCCTGTAATTCATACCTGCAGCATCCCAACATAAATATTTATTTCTAATAAAATATGAATAATGGTTAATGTTAGAAATAATATAGAATTACCTACCAGATGTAGAAATCAAGTTTGATATTCGGGATAAATGTCACTTGTTTGCAGGAAGCAATTTAAATGAATGAATTACAAGGATATTAAACCATAATGGTCCTTATCTGTGGGCAACCCAGGTGGTGATGTTCTGGCATGTGGCATGTTAAAAACTTTTCCAAAATTCATGATCAGGAAGTGCCAGATGATGAACTCTTCAAAAAGTACCTGGGCAGCCACAGATAACCCATTTCTGTGTCAAACATTCATCAAACCAAAAGAGATGGCGGGAGGTCATAGCTTTATATTGAAATCTTGATGTATACACAATGCAACCTACACTAGTACAATGTTCACACGTTGGTAATGTTGGGTGAAGGTACATTTTGGCATGGAATAGATGCGACAGCAGTTTCTGACATGAGAAAAAAAAAAGTATTTTCTGTTGCTGTAGAGAGAAAACAATAAAAAGAAGTCGTTATCTCTCTCTGTTTAGACACAATTAGGCAATATTAGTACGGTTACCGAAGAGAGTAGAAATACAAAATAATCAAAGTAAACAAACAAACAAACTCATAGGCTTCTTATGTACAAGTTGGAGTCGGCGTTCAGTGCCATCAGGGAAAGAACTCAAAGTCTGTCATCTCAGGCACGAGCGCTGATGACGGCGTCGGTTCAAAAGCAAGCTGGGTCTCCACCCTGCCCCTTATAAATATGTGTAAGGTGCAAACACCTTCCCTCCCCTACCCCCATTCAGTTCCCAGGAGTGCACACACATAAGCACGCATAAACACTCTCTCACACACACACACACACACACACACACACACACACACATACAAGACTCGTCTCCCTCCCTTAACTTTCTCATCTGCAGGTTTTTGTCCATCTTGGGGTAAGTGCTGTAAGACAGAACTCCTTCCTCCCCAGCAGAGAAGTGCCACCACGCGTTGAGTCGTGGAGTTCTGTGTGCTACTGATGTTCAATGCCAATGGTTCATAATGCTTCATGGACCTCTGACCTGTATGTCTTTCCCCTGCTCTCATAACGTCTCATTTTAACAACTGTGCATTGAGACACCGGGAAAGCACTTCTGTCTAACAGACAAGCTTCTCCGCTTGTCTTTGATTCTTTTATCTTGCACTGTACAAACATCACAATAAAATCAAAACAATCAAAACAGACAAATCAGTCACTGATACATGAACCACTGTTTTTTCCTCATTGTTTTTCCCTTTACCTCTCACTCTCACACACACACACACCTCTCATACAGCAATGTCATAAGAAATGAAAACGTCGTCAGTTCAGCAGAAAATCAGAGGAACAAGAGCGTGTACGGATGTGAGGAGAAAGTGTTTTCGCTCCCGTACCTTGGAGGTGTCTGTGTGTGTGTGTGTGTGTGTGTGTGTGTGTGTGTGTGTGTGTGTGT
>JAGFZM010003917.1:0-14616 GCA_017657215.1 Limnothrissa miodon
CACACACACACACACACACACACAGCCCCATGCACACACTAATATACAAGCACGCTGTAGGCACACACATTCATTCTTCCTTGCATTCTTACTCACACACTTGCACAGATACACTGAAACAAATGCATGGAGTGACACACACAAGCATAGTTGTGCATTCTCTTCAGTCACATTAAGCTGTCATGCATAATAACTTGTTTCCATACACTTGAGTGGATGAGCTTGGAACAAGCCCTGCACACTTGTCATAGACACATTGTTTGCTGAAGTACACATCCATACTCCACACACAGACAAATTGTACTCGGATGCAAACTGATTGTCAAAGAAATCAGACACAGACACACACACACGATACTGTACACTCAAGTTCCCACCTTTTGAAGCTATACTAATCCCAAAACAAGCCTTGTGTATGTGGCACTGAGACCCACATCCCTCATCTCACCACCATGACCCCACCCAACATGGTAGATGCTTTGAATGAGTCTTATGTGCAGGGGGTGGCTGGGCTGGGCTGGGCTGGGCAGAGGAAGGCTGAGGGGGTTGGGGAGGGGGGTTTGGGTGGGGGTAGTTCAAGGTTATTGCTCTAAGAGGGTTGATATGGGTGGCCCAGGTGTTCCTGGTCTCTGCCTGCCACATAATGAGGTCTTTTAGCGCCCACCCACACCCACCCACCTAATCTCATCTATGTCTGTGTGGAGGAGAAGTGTTGTGGCTGTCAAGACAATGTGTCCATTGTTGCTTGAGGAGAGGAATACCGATTCAACTAGAGAGAAGGTGACAATTTGTAAATGCAATGAAACGGACAGAATAGACATTAAAAGTAAAGCAAAGGAGAACATGTCCGCCCCCCAGGAAGAGTTGTGTGTAGTGAGGGAAGCACAGAGCCGTTGCATGTCTGGTGCTCTCCCTCCTGTTATGGTGCTGTGATCTTTTGACCTCTTGACCTTGTGTTGCTGCTTTGTGATTTCTGTAAGGACCAACACACCAGTGTACCACGAGGAAAAAATCATAACTGTGAACACCTTATGTAGTCGCCCAGAGAATGGGCCAGAGTCAACGCCAAAAACACACTTTTGAGCACAAATACTTTTACGCAACATGCTGAAATATACACAAATGCATATTCATGCACTTAACACACACAGACACAGTCACACACATACAAACGTGGTTTTCTTTCGCACACAGCTTCTATGCTGCAAACATGGTTTGGTCTTGATGAACGCTCCACATAAAGTACCAGCAAACAAACCAGCCAGTCACACCCCCATTCTCTCCCCCCACTACATCCCCTGCCTCTTTCACACATACGATCAAACACACACACAACACACACACCTCCTCCATACCCTGATATAGTGAGAGCAGTGGGAACCCAATGGTAAAGCGCTACACAGTTTCCTCTCGTCAACCAATCAGCATTAATCTCCAACTCTTCATCAGGCTGCCCCCTAGAACCAGAGATGGAAAAACAAAAACTGGCTAGGTAAATAAATGGTGGACGCAAATATGGGGTAGGACTTCTTTACTGTTTGGCCTGGATCTAATCGATTAGGTCCAGGGTTCCAGTCTAATCTGGTCCCGGAGCAACCAGTGGCCGGTTTCCCGAAGCCTTCCCAGTGCTAAGTAGTTCTTGACTCACACTTTAACCTATACTCAAGAACCACTCGGCATTAAGGAGTTATCAGTAAGCCGGCCCTAGCACTCTATCAGCTGATCCTTGGCTTCCCACTGCTCACAGTCATCCTTATATCTTTGCCCGTATCGCAAAGATGTCTCTTCCCACACTTTGAGTTCAGTAGAACACAGAAGAAATGCTCTAGAAGTATCATAAAAAAAAATTGAAATCCATTTTTCCTGTTTTTGTTTCACTGTCGGGATGGAAGTAAATTTTTGTGTTTGCATGCCTTGGGGGAAGTGTAGGCTCACTTCAATCATTTCATTAGTAGCCAATCGAGAATAAGAGCTCTTTATTAGGTCTTAATTAAATGGAGTGTTCTCAGGGAGCCATAATGATGCATGCCGCCCCCAAACCGAATTTGTTGCATTTTGAAAATGGAAACAAGTTCAATATGATGAATCTCTGACACAAAGTTAAACCTTGACATCCACAGCTACACATGGAAATGATTTAGATCTTCATTCATTTGAGTAATGAATGTGTCTCCTCTCCTTTCGTTTTCAACCTCTCACTCACTCTCTTGTTCTCTCTCTCTTTGTCTTTCTCTTTTGCTCTCTCTCTCTCACATTTACTCACTCACCCCCTTATTCCCTAATTCATTTTGGGCCAGAGAGCTCAGAATAAATGAATATGAGGCTTTAATTTGCCCTGGTGTGGCAGTGCCACAGCAGTAGAAGAGATTGATTGATTTTTTTTTCTCTCATCTTGTTTGGGATGCTTTTAAGCTGGACTTATGTGGAGTGCTCTTCTCTCCTCTCCTAGGTTTACCCAAGAGAATGCTTCTGTTGCCCGTCATGAAAGTTCCCGCCTTCCCCGTCCCTCATTACTCCTTCTTTTAGCTCAGGAGCCCACCGAACACATACACACACACACACACACACACACACACACACACACACACACACACACACACACACGCATAAACAGACTCACATATATACCAAAATAAACAAACACAGAGAGTTTACCCAGCACAAGGTCAATAAAGGGAGATATTAAGTCCTTTATTTTTATTTTTTCCTCATAACCCTTACCATGTCATAACACACGCACACACACACACACACACACAAACAATTATGCACACAGAGACTCACATATACACCAAAATTAACAAACACAGAGAGTTTACCCAGCACAAGGTCAATGAAGGGAGATATTAAGTCCTTTATTTTTATTTTTTCCTCATAACCCTTACCATATCATAACACACACGCGCGCGCACACACACACACACACACACACACACACACACACACACACACACACACACACACCTACAATAAATCAAAGATAAGACACAGGTGAACAGGGGATTATAAGGACTGTGAGCAGAAGATCATGTGTAAAGTGCTTTCTTTTCTCTTTGTTTTTGTTCTTTTACTGTTTCCATCTTTTACTGATATAAATGCAGGTGGAAGTTCTTTAAAAAAAAAAAAAAAGACTTGAAGGATTTGTACTGTGAATCGTTACCTCATTCTTGGAGTGTAAATTATACCAGCCTTTTTTGTTATTATTTTTTTTCTATAGGAGGATTTAGGCTATTTGATCTGACAGACCCAAACTCTGTAAAAGTGACAGGCGCTGTGTGCTGGCTGTATAGGCATAATGAAACTAATGTTGACAATAATAATGATAATAATAATAATAATAATAATAATAATAAACCTTTATCTCCTACCACAGCTGAGGTGCTGTCTGCTTGTGTGTCTGACTGTAGACTGTAGCCACCAGATCACGTGGCTTAAACAGGAAGTGATGTCGCTCTAGCAGGGGGATTTCTGGTCTCAGTTACTGGTTTTGATGACCTACTGTGGTGTAATCCTGTAATCCTAGTAACATAATTGTAATGTTATATACTGCATATATCTAATCCAAAGATTCTAGAGTGCTCCGCTCTAGCATCATTTATCTAAAGCACTAAAATTAAGTAGCAGGTAGCATCTAAATCCTCCCCCCCCCCTAGATCCGGTCAGTCAATTCAGAGAAGGAATGGGAGCATTCCCCTGAGCTACATAGAATGGAACACACTCTCTGACTGTAAAGACAGACACACACACTCACACACACACAAAAATACTCTCAAGCACGCACACTAGGCATCTGCTCTCCTCATTCACACGGCTATCAGATATGGCTGGTTAGTTGGCTGGTTCACCATGTTCCTCTATAACCACCCTGTTCTCTTTGTCAACACTCATTTGACACACACACGGACACACACACACACAGACACCAGGTAACAAGGAAAACAACGCAACTAACCCTTAAAACTACCCGAGATGACATAAAGCAATGCACTGGAGAATCGAAAGCAGCAACAAGGGACCCCCATGGAGACATTGCTACCTAATTGCCTTTGGTTTTTGTTTGTTTGTTTGTTTTTTTGTAATTTTGTCTGTGTGTTTGTTTTTCCTCTTGGTGAGTGTGTGTTGTGGTCTGTCCAAGTCATGCCCTGTGCCATGGGCCCAGCACAAGTTAACTCACTGCGTTCTGTCCCATGGGCACACTCACACACTGCCCCTCTGTGTCATTATCCTCCTCATCCTCCACCAAAGCCAGGCTACTCCCTTGTATTCCATTCCTCCCTGCTCAACCCCTCCTCTTCCCTTCCGGACAGATGACATATCGCCGTCTCCCTCTTTTCGCTGTGCTTTAGTGGAGACGTTGTCTACACATTTGCCATTTGCACACAAATTTGCAAACAGATATACAGAAATATTGAGGTTGACGGTCAGGTTAACAGCAATGTGCGGGGATTACTTCTTCCTCTTCCTCGTGGCTCAAACAGTCAGGCTCACTATTGATTATCCTGTTGAGTCAGTGTTGGTCAATATTGGTCCTCGGCAGGATGTGTTCCTTTAGAGGTGCAGCTCTTTGAACGTTCTCCACATGTTCTCCGCTATAGATCACTGCCTTCACAGATCACTAGTTGCGTGCCGCTTTCTCCATTTTCACAGAATCATTAGTTCCCCTCCGGTGTAGGACATTGTGTCTCTCCTCCCCTGGTACCCTCTGTGGCTGTCCGCTCTTCAGAGGCTCCGATTCCATTTAAGGATGTGATCAGTTATTCATACTCATTGGACAGTTCAATCATCTGGCAATCATGTGCCAATGGAATACAGTACACTACACACTCCTAATCTTGAGTAGGTGCGGATGCAGTCCGCTGTATTCCAGCATCCCATACAGCACAACACGCATTAGTGTTTGTTTAGTGATAGGAAATGCCTATTGTACCTGTGTGGTATAGAAAGGGCTTCAGATTGAGTATAGGGTTCAGAGAGTAAGGGCTTGGACAATTGGTGGACAGGAGATGAAGGGCCTCAGGGACAACACGGGGCTTGTGCTGGCCCATGGCAGAGATGACGCCATCACTAACAAGAGAGAGAAAGTGAGAGATCCTGGAACCCCAGGGGCAATGGCTGTTTCCATAGTAACAGCTCTTTTTTGGGGGGAAGCAGGGAGGAAGGAGGTGGGGGCATGGGGGAAGTCACACAAGGTCACACTGGTTGGGTTTTTTATAGTCAAGGGTAAGTCCTTCACTTCCCGTACTCTGGAAATGGCCAATGGCTTCGCTGCCTGTGTTCCGTGTGGATAACACACACCTAATGGATCCCTCCTCGCTTTATTTCTCACTTTCTCACTCTCTCTCTCTTTGTGATGGCAGCTATTCTGCTGAACTCTCTCAAAAATCACACTGGATTTGATTTGTCAGAGTTACATACTAACCACATTTGTTTGTACTTCCACTTTTAGTTGCCACATGGGAAAAAAAAAAACTTGTCCTCATATGATCTCCGTGTTTTTGTTTGTTTGTTTCTATTTGATCCAATTAATGACCCCCAACAAAGAACTGTTTTGGGCAACTTTCACCTTATTAAATTATGACACTGATCATTTCGGTTTGATTTTGTCAGAATTGATAACCGTGCAACTTCAGTTGTTGTTGATGTCTATTAACCTAATAACGCCTGATGCAATGAAAACCCCACATACAGCAGAAAGAGCAGAGAAAGACACCCCCCCCCCACCCCCCCCCCCCACCTCCACCCACTCTTCACCTCCCACCAGAGTGTGCAAGACTGCCTCCTACAGGGCACATCAGTAATCGCAGTCTCTCTGCTCTTTTCCTCACTGTAGGTGGTCTTTTCATTGACAATCCCTTTTACCAGCCTCGGACCATCGCACCCTTTATAATTCACTTGGGTCCTCAAGATCTCTTCTCTGACTTCTAGAACCATCAGGTTGTGTGGCTCTAAAGTGTCGCTTCTGCTCTCCCGACCCTTGACAAACTGCCCACTGGCTGCCTACGTCACGCACGGGCGGTCAGACTGCACACACACACACACACACACACACACACACACACACACACACACACACACACACACACACACACACACACACTCACTCTCTTTCTCACTCACTCACACTCTCTCTCTCTCTCTCATTTCCACTTGCTCTCTTTCTATCTCTCTCTCTGTCCTTCTCCGTATCCTTTTCTTTGCTCTCCAAGTGAAACTCCCTCCTCTTAGTCAAATTCTCAGAGCAAGAGGGAGTAAAACTGTACGAAAGAAAAGAGAAAGGACACGACTAAGAGCAATACTCTTAATTTGACACTTTGGGTTTTGGCCTGCGTCCCCCCCTCTCCCACCCATCTGGGACCTCAGCTCCAAATCGAGGACGGACCGAGGGCCTCCTTGCCCATAGCAATACTCCTCCAACTCTTTGGTTCGGGGGCTCAAAGCTTGACCTTCAAAGACGTGAATGTGCGCTTGAGTCTTGCCCAGTGTCATACTGCTCTACTTTTCTTTCTGTTGTCATTGTGTATATTCACTCCTGTGTATTTGTGTGGCTATACTATCAATACATGCATATATATGTATGGTATGTGTTACTATAAATATATATGTGTAGATATAAACAATGTACTTATGTATATATATACATATATACATATACATATAAATATTGTTGGTATAAGTTATTTTAGAATTGCAAAGTGAAATGTACCCTGAATCCTAGAGTATAGCTTTCTTCCAATTTTATATGCACAGGCTGAGCCATTATATCAGTGATGTGCAGACATGCAATATGAATCCTGTCTTAATCTACCTGTCCAAAGTAGATTAGTGATGTTTCATCACTCCCATCTCTAAACGTGTACATCACTGCTCATCAGTATGGGTGTGAGTGTGTGTGCACGTTTGTGTATGCTTGTGTGTGTATGTGTTCATGAGCACTTGTTTGCTTGTTTGAGTGTGTGTGTTCAATGTCACATGCTGCTCCTGACAAATTTCACCTCTAACATTGAATCTCCTATCTGATATACCCATAGGAGACACACACTTCCTAAAAAAAAGCACATCTATTTATTTATGTATGTATATATCGATTTCCTAATGTGTTATTTATTGCACTGTTATTTCAGTCAGAGTTGCAAAACACTCACTTCAACCCATCTGGATGACAGTGAGAGTTAATGCATTACCCACAATCCTCCGGGGTGTAGCATAATGCCCACACACTTAAGCCAACATAAAGCACAGAGATCTCTGCACACAAAATGGCGCCATGTTTGTATAGGTGCCATCACTCCCCCCCCCCCCCCCCCCCTTAGCTTGCTATGTACTCCTGTCTTTTCCCTTCCTTTCCCCTCTCTGCCCCCCCCCCCCGCCCCCGACTTTTCACTCACACGCTCCATCCATTCATTCAACTCCTGAAACCAGCACATGGGCCCACTAGCCACTGCAGAAGCCTAATTAACACTAGGAGAAATCATCAGGCTGTCTAATTAACAGATGCCTATCCCAAAAAAAATGTATGTCCATTCAAAACTTCCATGTTTATACACCACCACCACCAATATCACTTTGTGTATGAGAGCCAGACAAATTGAGGAGATTTCATGTCCCCTCTTGTTTAGATATTAGCTCCTGAGTACCAGCTCTGGCCATCTTGTGTCTCTCAGCCCCCAATAAACCCTTTGAAGAATGTAATTTTAGGCAGACTGGTGGTTTGCTCCAAAAATGTTGGGCTGAGGGAGGTAAGCGTTTGGAGTTTGGCAGAATTTTTATAACTCAAAGCTGTATGTAAATGTTTAACGTAAATCCAGAGGTTGCCTCACAGAAGTTAAAGCATCAGGTTAATATTACTGTATATGGTGAAAGAATGTGGTCAGAAAAAAAAAATCCCAGAGTTTATACCTGACCTAATTATGTACTCTTGTTTTATGGTATGCCATATCTGTGTAGTTGTATTTAAATATTTGAATATATCTCTATAATATACATTTATATATTCATATATACATATATATTTAAAGATAATTGTTGTCCTGCTATATCAGAGGAATTTTCCAGAAGTGGGATGTGACTGTGTGTCAGTGGTGTGTGTGTGTGTGTGTGTGTGTGTGTGTGTGCTTTTTTTGTGTGGATCAGTAGCTGCTAAAGCAGAGCACCTCAGACATTTGGTTCAGCTGGGGCTCTCTTGGAGGTTCAGCCTCAGAGCCTTTCCAAGAGAGAGGATGGAACAGTGAGTCGAATGGAACCGCTTTCATGTTCTAGAATGCAAACCAGATGCCATTTGATTTTACTCCCTCATGCGTTTGATCCTCAGTTGTTGTTTTTTTTCCCCCTCCCTCTCCTTTGTCTCTGATGATATGAGCAATTTTGGAAACTCTTGAACCCTAAAAGACCTTGCTTTTTTTGTTCCCCAAGAGGGCAGAAAGGCAGCAGTCATTGTTTAATTAAAAAGGTGGGTAAGTCTTTCATGGGTAAGTGTTGCCTGGATGCAACTCCATCTTGGGTCTAATGTATGAAGGAGATCAGAGTATTCATGAGATCTATGATCCAATCAAAAGTGTGCCACCCCTACTGAGTTTGACCCATTTAACCCAACCCTGTTGGCTTAGATTGTGCATACCCATGTCAGCACGCAGTAGCTCTCACTCCCTCTCTCCGCATGTGGTTAGAAGGCCACCACGGTATTGTCTCATTCATGAAACATTTAACCTCTGTGATTGAACTCATTCACATAAGAAGGAACACTGTAGCGTGTTCAGAGTTCAGATCAGAGCATCGCATGTCATCCTGAATGTATAGCTGGAGTCTTCCATTCAGTATAACTTTCTCAGATGCGGCACTAAGAGGGGAAGTGCTCTGGCCCAAGTCTGGCCCACTTCCTAACCAGGTCTGGGGCTGGATGCTTGCAGCTGTGCTAGGGCACTCTACTTCATGTGGCCCGAAACCTATTTCTGTAACCTAGGGTTAGGTAGATGAGATGTGTGTTGGATGTAGCCATTATCGTTATTCATTTAGTGCTGTCATAAGGAGCAGTGCACAGATCCATCCCTGTTTGCTATGCTACAGTACAGCTACAGCTACGGTCATCCTTCATCGCTCTTTAAGATCGTGTCACTAACGCTTCATCTGCTGATGGTCTGGCTCCCGGTTTACAAGAAACCAGGTGACCACGGTTTGGCACACACTAATTTAGCTCCCACCTCAATCTCATGGAACTGCTTCCGAGTAAGCCTGGCATGCCCACATCCACTCACATCAAATGTTGTTGTTGTTTTTGAACTTCAAATGGCAATAAATAGTGACCGAACCAGATTCCCTTCTGAGGGATGTAGCAGGCTTTAGCTCTATCCCCCGCATTCAGGAAAGGGTGTGGTTAAGGTACACTTACTGAAAGACGCTTTGGATGGAAGACATTTCAATTGGCACCTTGTCAGCAATACAAACTCGGGGCCAAAAGGCATCTGATGACCAGCTTCAAATGTGCCAGACATTTTCTCAGTTCTCTGACCTCTGATCCTTTTTATTTTAAATCAGAGTAGCTCCAAAATTGGCACCACTCCACTGCTGGTAAATTTTGAATTAGAATGTTAGATTACAGGCCTATACTGATTTAATTTATTGGCTGATGACTTTCACCATCTATCAATGGCTTGTAGATGTTGACATTTCAAAAACTGAATTTTGACCCCTGGCCGTTCTTGTCCCACCCACACCTGATAGTCAGTTCTGTAATACTGTAGTTACATAAGCCAGAAAAATTCCTTTTAATATACATTTTTTTTCCCTTGCCGACCTGCACTAGCCTAAACCAAATGTGGTCAGTAGATCAAGATTGTCTTGGTCAAGTAGGTAGGGCTAAGGGTCCCTAATATGCTGGATTGAGAACCACAGACTTCCAAGTGATGTACTGTTAGCGGAGATATTGCTGAGGTTCTCTCTCTGATCGATTTACTGTGTAGTGTCAAGTGGACCCATTCGTCAGGCTACAGCTGCCAGCAAGACAGGGATGACTAGCCACCGCAGTGCTGTAAATCTAATGGAAACCTCCATTAGAACATTGTAGTCCCCTCTTCGCACTTACAAAGACGCTAGGGGATCGGACTGCTTTTCTTGTGGTCCATGACATGGGAGAGATCTCAGTGCACACTTGTCCTTTAACGAAGGTTTACAAGAATTAATTGGTGGTATTTGATTAAAATCCTTCCTCTGGAATAATATTATTTATTTGTTGCTTATTTTAGATTTAGGAACCATTAATCCTGTCCTTAATGAAAGAAAGTCTGGTTTATAAGCAGTCTGCAAACACACACACAAAAAAACCTTGGTGCTCTGTCTATAAACAATAATGATATTACATGCCAATAACCTCATTGCTGGTTTTATAAGTTTATCAATTATTTTTTTGAGTAAATATTACATTCTATCAAACCATGGCAGCAAAGATGGTACAGGATTTGTGTGTGTGTGTGTGTCTGTCTGTGAATGAAAGAAAGCAATAGATAGAATGGGGAAATGTGGAAATTCAGTTTGCAAGCCTGGAAGTCCCAGTGCTGAAATAGCCCAGGATCCAGTTTCAATTTAAGCTTCAGTAAGATCTGCAGTTCTGCTTGCTGGGCTGAATGTTTTCCTCATGCACTGCACCCTATTCAGCATATAGCCTAGCTTTAGGAAGACAGCCATTTTTGTTTGGTTTAGTTATTATTTAGTTTTTTTGCCCGCTCCTTGAAGCAAGTCACATGGTGTTGCAGGTTAAGCTTGGTCTAGGACTGCAACATGTCCAATCTCTCACAATCAGAGCTTTTTAGATTTGGAATGTACACAGCTCCAGTAGAATGTATAAACATAGAAGAGCTATTTAATTATTTTGAATTATTATTGTTGTTATTATTATTATTTATAAACACTTATACAAATGCATACAATGAATACATATATGTATATGTCTTTGAACCTTTTTAAACATGTGTTAAAAAAAAAAATCTTGAGTGACCTATTTGGGGCAATTGTGTTTACATTGGTCCAGTTTTTAATCTAGAGTGCAAAGATGATGATTCAGAACCATGTGTAGATACGGGCCAATTGTTCCTTTATACACACAGCTGGGGTGGAGGGAGGGAGGGAGGGAGGGTTGAGGAACTACCCAAGTTTTCAGTTACTTATCTCACAATTTAATGTGACTTGATCTATCTATATATGAAAGGTACATACACATATAATGACATTGTATTTAGATTTAAATTAATAAAGGCATTCTTATGTGCAGTGGTGAGTGTGCACAACTTCAGTGGGCAAACTGAGCTTGAGTAGAAGCTAATCTAAAGCGAAGGCAGTAGATATTTGCTAGATGTGGTAATGAAATTTTAAACATTATTAGTTGTGAAAGCACCATGGTGGTTTGTTTGTCACTGTACTTGCCATAATTTATGCTTGAACAAATAAGTGCTGAATCTTCAAACATGTAAACCATCAGTTTTTTTTTTTTTAAATAAACAGTATTTATGAATACCCAACCCAGCAATTCTTTGTGCTTTTGTACATACAAGAAAGTGTCTGTGTGATGTACTGTAATTACTAAACCTAGAGAAGCATGCACAGACAAAAGCAATGCCCTTTAAGTTGTTGCCGAGGACAAATCTCCTTACTCAAAAACAAACTAGTTGCAGGCCCTGTGCGTGTCAGGAAAGTGAGGAGTCATCAGATCATGCCTTGGGATGACCATCAATCTGTAAACAGGCCACCCGGTACTGGGAATGCACTTACATTATTGGTCAGCTTCCAGCACATTTCATTCCTCACCAGCTCACTGGTGAAATGCAGTCTGAGATGCAGCCTGTTGACAGTAGAAGAATAAAAACTCTAGGCCAACTTGGATAAGACTAGTCAGTGGTTACATTACATACTCACTATGACTATTCATTATTCACTATCAGTGATCTCCCAAATGCACCTTCAAAAACATTCATGTCCAATTGCTATTAACGACAAGTTACTAGCAAGAGGTGTTTGAAAACCTACACAATTGTTTTTTATTTCAAGACTCGTTCCCAAGGGGGTCAGGTTTCTGCACGTGAAGTGGGTTGGATTAGAGCCTTCCGTGGTGCGCAATTCAACACCTAGCGCGTGGGATAGTTGCCGAAGGAATGAGGCCAAGGTGTCAGTTGAAGGAACGACAGGAGGAAGAAACACGGCCGGCAGACACAAGCCGAGCCTACTCCCAGGTGTGTCGTTTAGCAGGTCATGAGCTCGTAAGATGTGGATGTTAACACTTAACACTACAGGAGTGGCAAACGGAGTGTGGATGCAGCGGAAAGGAATGCCACATAGTGCCGAGCGACTGCTTGGATGAAAGATGGAGAGGGGCTGTTTACGAGGTGGTTTGCATCTGGAAAAACAATTTGGTGGTGACGGTTACAGGGAGCTCAGATGAACTCCACAGCAGCGTCGCTGAGCGGAGGTGTTGCCAAATGCAATCATCTCCATGCTGAAATAGAACAGTGTTGTGCCGACTGCATTTAAACTCCATGTGAGACTTTGGTAGCAGGCTGCCAAGTCAGCAGTCAGTTTACGAGGGAGGGCGGGGAGGGAAGATTCACGCACCCTCCAAACCAGCATGCACCTGCTATCGCTGCACTCTAAAAATCCAACCCAAGCTCGTCTGTTAGACCTACTCGGCCATCCTATCACCATCCTGCCCGTGCCCCGGGGCTAGCCTGCCAACATTTTATATTTTTAGCCGTCAGCACAGGAGGCCAGTGCTGTTTTTAATGGTGGCGCGACGTTGCATAACGCTGACGTCCGCGTTGTGGCCCCTGAAGACAGGTTTCTCGGGCATGGAAACCGGATTCGGCAGTCCCCCTCACTCAAGATGGGTGATAATTTTACAAGCCTGCCGTTGTAATAAAAGTTATAATTTCAGTTGCTAGTTAAAAATAAACAGGAGGATTACTTTTAATCTTGGACTAAATCTGATAAATTGAGAATGTAAATGTGGTTATCGATTTCAAACCAGTGGATAGTAATTAATTTACCAAAAACCAAAAGGAAAGTAGTTACTTTAACCAAAGGCTGGGTAAAAAAAAGTGATCACACCAATTAAATATACATGAACATGCACTTGTTATTGTGCCTGTAATTCATACCTGCAGCATCCCAACATAAATATTTATTTCTAATAAAATATGAATAATGGTTAATGTTAGAAATAATATAGAATTACCTACCAGATGTAGAAATCAAGTTTGATATTCGGGATAAATGTCACTTGTTTGCAGGAAGCAATTTAAATGAATGAATTACAAGGATATTAAACCATAATGGTCCTTATCTGTGGGCAACCCAGGTGGTGATGTTCTGGCATGTGGCATGTTAAAAACTTTTCCAAAATTCATGATCAGGAAGTGCCAGATGATGAACTCTTCAAAAAGTACCTGGGCAGCCACAGATAACCCATTTCTGTGTCAAACATTCATCAAACCAAAAGAGATGGCGGGAGGTCATAGCTTTATATTGAAATCTTGATGTATACACAATGCAACCTACACTAGTACAATGTTCACACGTTGGTAATGTTGGGTGAAGGTACATTTTGGCATGGAATAGATGCGACAGCAGTTTCTGACATGAGAAAAAAAAAGTATTTTCTGTTGCTGTAGAGAGAAAACAATAAAAAGAAGTCGTTATCTCTCTCTGTTTAGACACAATTAGGCAATATTAGTACGGTTACCGAAGAGAGTAGAAATACAAAATAATCAAAGTAAACAAACAAACAAACTCATAGGCTTCTTATGTACAAGTTGGAGTCGGCGTTCAGTGCCATCAGGGAAAGAACTCAAAGTCTGTCATCTCAGGCACGAGCGCTGATGACGGCGTCGGTTCAAAAGCAAGCTGGGTCTCCGCCCTGCCCCTTATAAATATGTGTAAGGTGCAAACACCTTCCCTCCCCTACCCCCATTCAGTTCCCAGGAGTGCACACACATAAGCACGCATAAACACTCTTTCTCACACACACACACACACACACACACACACATACAAGACTCGTCTCCCTCCCTTAACTTTCTCATCTGCAGGTTTTTGTCCATCTTGGGGTAAGTGCTGTAAGACAGAACTCCTTCCTCCCCAGCAGAGAAGTGCCACCACGCGTTGAGTCGTGGAGTTCTGTGTGCTACTGATGTTCAATGCCAATGGTTCATAATGCTTCATGGACCTCTGACCTGTATGTCTTTCCCCTGCTCTCATAACGTCTCATTTTAACAACTGTGCATTGAGACACCGGGAAAGCACTTCTGTCTAACAGACAAGCTTCTCCGCTTGTCTTTGATTCTTTTATCTTGCACTGTACAAACATCACAATAAAATCAAAACAATCAAAACAGACAAATCAGTCACTGATACATGAACCACTGTTTTTTCCTCATTGTTTTTCCCTTTACCTCTCACTCTCACACACACACACCTCTCATACAGCAATGTCATAAGAAATGAAAACGTCGTCAGTTCAGCAGAAAATCAGAGGAACAAGAGCGTGTACGGATGTGAGGAGAAAGTGTTTTCGCTCCCGTACCTTGGAGGTGTCTGTGTGTGTGTGTGTGTGTGTGTGTGTGTGTGTGTGTGTGTGTGTGT
>JAGFZM010003918.1:0-15976 GCA_017657215.1 Limnothrissa miodon
GAGAGAGAGAGAGAGAGAGAGAGAGAGAGAGAGAGAGAGAGAGAGAGTGTGTACACAGTATATTTATGTGTCTCTATGTATGTGTCGATATGCATTTGTGTGTGTGTGTATGTGTGTGTGAGTGCGTCTGTCTAAATGCATTTGTAAGTGTGTGTGTGTGTGTGTGTGTGTGTGTGTGTGTGTGAATTAAGCACGGATACTTTACGGATTTAGTCCATGGTCAGTCTAAAAGCATGGAAATTTTTCCCACCCCCACCTTCCCTCAACTGATGCGGATTTGCCTACAGAAACTGAGATAATTGTCACTGTGTGTGTGTGTGTGTGTGTGTGTGTGTGTGTGTGTTTGTTTATGGCTGGACACCATCACTAGAAAGAGAGCTCAGTGCTGGCACATGCACCTAGATATATGTGTCCGCAGAGAGACCATGTGTTCTCATTATGAAATTGCCCAAGCGTCTGTCGGCAGTCTCTCTCTGAGGGTTAAAAACATGGAGCACTGAGACAGCATCCTCTGCTGCCAAACATTCGTGCCTTTCAATGACGGTTGTGCAACTGTACAATAGACCCGAGTGGCGGGGCAGCTTCCCTTTCTGCGCGTGTGTGTCACTGAGCGAGGTTATTATTGGGAGTTAGGGAGGTGCCCTGTTGGCATTGTGGCATTGGGAGTGGTGATAAAACGAAAGACGGCGCCAGGAAGGAGCGACAGGGCCTTTTTTTTTTTCTTTTTTGGGGATGAGGGTGTTTGGGCTTTTTTATTTGCACACTAAACAAAGCACACATAGGGGTAGGCTGACTAGCCCTTGAACCTGATAGTGAAACAGATCTGGGAGTGGAAGGAGGGATGGGGGGGCGGGGGGAGGACGAGAAGGCGGGGGAGGAGGAGAGATAGGGTGGGAGATCAGGGGCAGAGGATACTCTGTGTGTGTGTGTGTGTGTGTGTATGTGCGCGTGTGTATGGGGGCGTCAGGGTGTCAGGGCTCTCTCAAATGTTTTATGAAAGGGAGTCCTTGGTCTGCTGTAAATGCTGATAGGAAACAGTGGCAGCCTGTAACCTTGGACATCAATGTATGTTTGCACGCTGCCATGAGTCTGTGTGGTTTTGTGTGTGCGCGTGTGTGTATGTGTGTGTGTGTGTACATGTGTCTTTGTTTCTGTGTGTGTGTGTGTGTGTGACCTTTGTTCCTAGAATCATTAGAACTCTCTCTTGCATAAGGGGCAGGCAGAGGCAGGACCAGTGACACAGAGATGCATTCTGGGAGGGCCAGCGCTGGCACAGGCTGGTTGCCCTTCCCCCACATGGTGCTATTGCTCCCAGACACACACACACACACACAAAAACACGCACTCACATACTGCACATACAAATACAAATCCACACAGTGCTAAGCCTGTCTTGCCATAGAATTGTCCTCTGCATACCCCCACTCTCCTCACACATACACAGACACACACTCACACACACCATCCATCCAACAGCACATGGGGATCCGAGCCTGGTGGCGTCCACCCCTTGAGACAGTGCCCCCCGTGTTTGAGTTACAACTGTAGGCCGAATCGGAGCCTCCTCTCCTCTGCCAAATAGAGATCCAAGGCCTTGGCTGCCTATGATTTTTTACTGCGGGTTGTAAAGTGTTTATAATGGCTGATGGATGGGCACGGGGTGTGGGCGGTAAAGGTGCTATCAGTATAGCGACGTTAATGGGCCACAGAGACCCAAAAATAATGGGCCCATGCTTAGCCAGCATAGCCCCTTTGCCTGCCAGCACCAAGCCCTGAGGGCACACACACACCGCACACACATCCCTTGCTTTGAGGTGTGTTCCCATACATCCACACCTATATTTAGTTTTCATTACATTCCAAGGTTTGAGATTTTCGGGTGAGGGGGAAGGGATGCGGAACAGACGATCTATGACGGTACATGGCGGTTTATGACTGTGTCATCTAGTCTACCCTTCCCTGAAGTCATATCGCAAGGGGTGAACAAAATAAATAAATAACCAAAACGAATTTTTCAGGAACGATTAAGAAAGCCCGTCGGCCATTTTGAGGGGGAAGGAGAGAACCGAGAGTCTTTGTGCAGGTCTCTGCCAAATTACAGGGCCATGCTTGGCTCCTCCTCTGCTGCACCAATATCGATAACCAGCACCCCCCCCCCCCCCCCCCCCCCTTGCTCCGTCTGCATCCCCACCCCAACCTCCACCACCTCCTTCGCCTCACACATCTCCCATCCCACCCTCTGCACACAGACACACACACACACACACACACACTCACTCCCACACCCATCCCCTCCCCCTTCCCTTTTCCAGCAGTATTCTAGTGGGCTGTGCCCCTCTGCATAGACAGGGACAATAGCACTCCTCTCTTCTCGGTACTGCTAACCACCCCATAGTGCTCTTGACAAGGAGACAGCATCTGTCTTTGGCTTTGTCTGCAATTCAATTTATTCACTTAAACATTTAAACATTTCAAAGGTTGCGTCTGTGTGTGTGTGTGTGTATTTGTATGCATATGTGCACATTTGCATGGCGTGAGAAATTCTTTATTTAAGAGATGTGTTAGAGTATGTTTGATGGCGACTTTGTGGTGTCAACAAAAACCTGTCCAGATGGTCAAAAGTTAAATGTGTAGGCTCATTAGGGACACTATTTGTTGTATTTCCCTTTGTTGTAGGTGAAGTTCTTAAGCGCAGAAGGAGAAATGAACTTGAAATTAGACATTCAGACCATTTTTAATGAACTGAAATATGGAAAATTAATTAGTTATTAGTTATTTGTAATTGTCTTTTTACCCTGGCGTCACCCGCCTCTGCTATTCACCCAATTGTTCATTGGATGGATTGTGCTCCGTGCGTATGATAGATGTGGTAGCACAGGCTATCTATTGGCTAACCTTAAAAAAAACACTAATACACAACAATCATTTTATGACATGAGACAATTAATTTTGTCATAGGGTACACAAACACACTTCGACATACAAGAGAGGCACGTCATGCTCACTCTCCCTTTTCCTCTCTGCTTTTACAATCCCGCTGTTGCTTGCTTTCTTTTTTGACTTCCTTCCTCAGTGAGACAGCAGGAATTTTCCTCAGAGAGTGTGTGTGTGTTTTACACGTACATGCTGTGTGACCTAGCTGGGTAAATAAGTGTTTGCACATGTGCTATGTATCTTAGGTTTGTGCATTCCCATTTCTGTGTTTGTGTGTGTGTGTGTGTGTGTGTGTGTGTGTGTGTGTGTGTGTATGTATGTGTTTGTATGCATGTGTTTATTTGCATTTGAAAGTAAGTGGGGGTGCGTTTCTGTAATTACACCACATAAGCAGTGTGATTAAGTAGGAAATCCTCCATAAAGGTCATTTGATGAACCCTGAAATGGTGCCTTCACTAATGTCAGGAGCGCTCTGCATCACCTAAAGAAACATATTAATATAGAAAACAAACAGATCGATACACTGGACTGTTAACCTCTGTATCCAGACACAGCAGTTGTTCATTTAGAGTCAGTATGCGATAATCACGACTGGCCATATGGGAGAAGCAGTTGGCTATTCCTCTGCCTGTTTCCTTCTGCTTGGCCTTTTCTTTCTCTTTCTCTCTTTCTTTCACACTCTTTCTTCTCACTCGCTTCTTGTCTCTCTCTCTCTCTCTCTCTCTCACTGCTTCCACTTTCTGCTCTGGCGCTCTGGAGTGGGAGGATCATCAGCCGGTCAGACAGATAGGCTTGTGGGCTGGAGGTTCTGTCTGCCTTCTCGGCTGGACTCCAGGAGGACCGCCCGCCTGCTGCTTCCTCTCCCAGCCAGCCGTCCCGCTCCCCGGCCCCTTGAGTAGCTAGCTGTGTGGGTTGGGAACACAGGAGAGCGAGGCCATGGCCCACAGAAGGCTCCCTCTGCCTCTGTCTCTGCTTTTGCCTCCCTGCAGTTTCTTTCCTTTTTCTTTCTTTCTATTCTTCATTCTTTCTTCCCCTCCTTTTTCAGTGAAATGGCAGGTATTTTCCTTTACCCCTGTGGGATGTGAAAGAATGGCATGCCCTAATTCAACATTAACAATACTAGTCTTGCGAATGAATAGTAAACTTTAAGGAGAGTTGTCTAACTCCCAACACTGCTGCATTTTTTAGACTTGTCAGGCTACCCACGCTTGAGAAACGGACGTCTGGCCATAATTTTGTAGATAATACTGCCAGCACATGTGCACGGGTCTCTGTGCTCTGAGATCACACACAAGTTTTAATGGGTTTTATAATTCTTGTTGAAGTAATCTAAACCATATCAACTCAGATAAGCTGGTAGACTGGAGACAAAAACATAAATATTTGGTCTGTTCACCTTATTCATCCCCGCCCATTAGTGTTTTTTTTTTTTTTTTTTAATAGTGTTGAAATTTGTCTACCACCACTTGCTTGCACACACATCCATTCTATTTTCATTTATTTTTTTCCACTATAAAAGTTGATATATTAACCATGGAAACAGTTTTACTTTACAAAAAGACCTTACTTCAATTAGACAGTTCAAACGACTACTGTCACTAAAGCCAATGAGTTCCAATGCGTTCTCCGACTGGTCATTCCATGACAAAGTGTCATGTCGGGCCCTTTGTTTGCCCTCGAAATAAGGTAAATAGTAAAGTGACGCACCGACAAAGAAAATTGCCACTAATTAATTTTTCAGCGTCGGCCAAATGTGGCAGCTCTTGAGTAGGTCTGGACCAGACTGTAGAGGGATGGGGAAGGCTCAGCTGAACAGGCCGCTTCTTTGTGCAGGAAGGAAAAAAAAGAGCTGCAGCCGTGTGGGAGTGAGGGCAGAGAGGAGGAAGGAGGGGCTGCTGTGAGCCTTCAGTTTCTCTCTCTCTCTCTCTTTCTGTCTCTTTCTCCCCATCATCTCCTTCTCCATCTCTCACCTCTCTTCACGTCTACCCCTCATGTCTCTCTCTCGCTCTTGCTTTCTCTCCTTCTCCCTCTCCTTCTCCATCTCTCACCCTCTCCTCACCTCTACCCCTCCATCTTTTCCTCTCTCATAGTGTAGTCTTACGCCTCCCAAGGCCAGAGCCACTGCATGGGAGTGAAGAAGAAGTAAATGAACAAGGAAGAGATACGAGGTAAGGGAAGGAGGGGTGGCGGTGGGTGCTGGGAAAGAAAGAGAGGGGCGTAGAGAGAGAGAGAATTATTGAAGGGAAAGAAAAACCAAAAGAGAAACAGAGGGAGATGATGACAGAGAGAGTGAGAGAGACAGAGAGATATATTCACAAAAAGAGAGAAAAAGAAAGACGTGTCACAGACATAAATAGGCTCAAATTAGGCTAATGAAGGTTTGTGCCAGTGAGATATGCCAGCAACTACACCAGAGACACGATGGATCATCTTCACTTCCCCATTACCCAGCAACCACGCAGTAGCGAACAGTCTGCCTGCCTGTGAATAGCACTGGCGCGACTGACAGCTAGTGTGTGTTTATCAGTGCCACTGTCTGATTCTTTATGTGTGTGTGTGTGTGTGTGTGTGTGTGTGTGTGTGTGTGTGTGTTAAGAGAGAGCAGGAGAGCTGGAGAGTGAGTGACATCCATCAGCATTTGTCTGTGTGTCAGCCGCAAGCTTAAGGGATTAGTTACTGGAGCATGGCACACACACACACACACACACACACACACACACACACACACAGACACACACACATACAACCCACAGCTGAAGTGTTTTGTAGTTCTTCCATCATTCTGAGAGGCACAGTTTTAATGCCGTCGGAGTGTGTGCGAGACACGGGAGCTTGTAGACGGCAAGAGTAACTGAGATGAGTGGCGATCGTGATTACTGATGCATTTTGCACAACGTTTTGTGTGTGTGTGTGTATGTCTGAAACTGTGTTTTGTGACGAGATAATTGAATTAGTGAATCCCTCAGGAGCTAGGCTCCACTGTGTATGTGTATGTGTGTGTGTGTGTGTGTGTGTATGTGTGTATGCATGATTGTGTGTGCAACTGTGCTTGATGATGGCCCGTGGGAATCCCAGCCGAATCCAGCTGGGAAGTCAACCCAAATGAGTGTGTGGTCATGTACAGCTGTGCGCTCGTACCGCGATGGAGGAGATGTCTTCTGTGCTTGTGCGCGCCTCTATCTGTGCGTGTCTCTGTCTGCGTCACTGAATGTCTACTCCACACTAATGTGTGTGCTTGTGCACTTAGAAAAACCCTCACAAACGTAGTGGTTTGTGCAAGCCATTGGGTCTTATGTACGTTTGCTGACTCGTCCGCTCCTCTGTTTGTCCGTTGTGTGGCACGGCTACTGCTGTGTTATTTCACGGCGAGAGCAAACCCAAGACCGCTGGTCTCCAGTCAGGCAGCAGTTTGCCAGGTGATTGACAAGGCAGATGGCTATCAGTCCCTCTTCCCATTTAGCTGCTCCTTCTCTGACTGAGCGCCTGACTGAGGCAGAGTGAGCAATGGGAATGCCTTCACACGGGAATGCCTCGACACAGACGGGACAAGTAGATTGTCTCCGGAGTGCCCGAATCCGGCCCCTTGCTCAGCTGCCAAAAAAGCAGTGGCAGCAAAGGCATGCGCATGGCAATAAAAAAAAAAAACAAGCTGGAAAAAACAAGAGCAATGAAATAGCAAAGGAGAGAGGAACACTAAAAAAAGAATGTGAGAGAAGAGAGGAGAGGAGCAGAGGCTTAATAAAGAGAATCAGCTCTAAATCAGACTTCAGGCTGGAGGAACACGGGCCAGCTAATGTTTAATGAGTGTGAGAGGCTGAATATTAAACATGATGAAAATCCTAATGACGTCCCTTAGAGGCGAGAGGACGCGAAATGTCAGTGACCTAGATTGAGATCACCTTCCTGCTGAATCTTTTATGGGGAACAAAAATTGGAGCAAATTTAATTTACCGTAGCTAAGAGCCAAACTGGGCTTTGGAGCGCTAGTAGTAGTAGTAGTAGTAGCAGACGTGAACATGGTGCACACACACACACACACTGTGAGAGCTTGTGTATAGTGTGTGTTTGTGGCAGTGCTGTGAGCTGCAATAAAGGAATGCGGTGTGTGTGTTCTGTAAAAGAGATGTGGGCATGGATATGGACGCAGGAGAAGTGTGGCACCCAGGATTCCCTGAGTTAAATTTATTGATGGAGCCGCACAAAGCCCCTGCAAGCTGCAGTCATCCAGCACAACTGTGCTCACTGTCTTAGTGTGGGAGAGAAGTTCATCCCTGCCCTGCTTCCAGCAGACAACAGTCTCTCTCTCTCTCTCTCTCTCTCGTTCTTGCTCTGTCTCCTGTTATTTTTTTTTTCTGTCTTTCTCTCTCCTTTAGTCCTGGTCTTTCTCTCTGTCAGTTTCTTTTGCATCCATATCAGTGTGTACAACATTGTTTCTGTATACATGAATTGAAAAATGTTTTTTTTTTGTTAGCTTGTGAAATACCAAGGATTAGGTCCAGTGTGAAGCATCACAGACATGTCAGTTTGCCCGCGTTCACTCAGATGAATAGTGGGAAAGAACGCAAGCTTTTTAAAAACAGGGACATGGATGTTCTCCTCCCCAAATGCCCCAACACACACAACGCACAATCAAAGCTCAGTTCTTTTTACGGTCATTTTCAGCTGGAGGTATGCAATCTCATCTCTAACATGCTTACTATGCATGCCATGAGTTTGTCACAGAAAACACACACACACACAAAGCACACACACGCATACACTCAAAAGCACACACAAATCACCCATTCACTAGCATATGACCCCATCCATAAAATTTTGTTTCTGCCGTGGTCATGCCTCATGTGGTCTTCCAGGAACTCATGACTAAGGGAGGGCTAAGCTGGCCGTCCTCGGCACTCATCCGTCACTCTGTGCTCGCTCAGGGCTCTGAGACTTTGACCTCTGCTGTGGCTTCCAAAAGCTCCTCTTCATCCCCCTGAGCCTGTGAGAGCTGCCATGGCCCCTCTGCTGTCAGCCTCTTAGGACGCAGGGACGGGTGGGGGGGGATGAGAATTAGAGAGAGAGGAAAAGAGAGGGGGAGAGATGGAAAGAAGAGAGAAGAGCAGGCATATGCGCCTGTCACACTCGACTTGTGCAGTTGGGGTCACAACTCCAGTATTTTGACTGAAAGTCAGGCACACTCAAACACACATAAGCGCACACACACACACACACACACACACACACACACACACACACACAGAGTGACCAACAATTAGAAGAAGCTTACCACTTACTTGGGTGCTATGAATAGTGAGCTACTCTTGATCTCAATCTCCAAGTCACAAAGGCATGCCTGAACAGACGACCCTAAACTCCCTTTGCACACACACACAAACACACACATGCACACACACACACACACACACACTTGTCTGCATCTTGAAGCCATCCTGTCCCAAGGTGTAATTGACAAATAGTTTAAGGCACAGCTAAGCAGCTTTGAGATCGAAGAGGAGAGCCGCAGACATCACACGAGGGACGAGAGAGAGAGCGTCAGAGAAGTGAATGCCACAACCTTTTCCTAATGCTCAAACAGGTACAAGTGCAACTGCCAGCACAGTCTCTCTCGGGGCTGGCTGGATCGGGGTGGGGGGGGAGGGGGACCGTGAAATAGACTACACAGGAGAGACAGAAAGGAGAGGGACTGTGAAATAGACAAGGAAAGAGTGAGCGAGAATGGCAGAGAAAAAAGGAGGAAGAGAAAATAGAACGGAGGAAGCGAGGGGAAAGAAGGAGGGAAGCAGAGGGACCATGAACCGGAGATTGAGAGGACAAAGAGACAGAGGGACAATGAAACAGAGAAAGACAGAGGAAAGAAGAGGGAGGCAGAAAGCAGTAAAGAGAGAGCTAGAAAGAGGAAAAAGTGTCTTCAGAGCTGCATTTGTAGCTGTAGGCAGCCTGTCTCTCAGGATTGGCTTGGGCTTTTGTGGGCTTGTCATGTGGCACTATGCTCAGAACAAAAGCACCGCGTGCCGCCAGGCCAGTCCCACTCTCGGGGGGCCTGCCATGCGCTGCCCGCACCTCCAGGAGACTCCACTTCGGCTGCGGCTCCGATCGTCTCGCCCACTCAAAGAACATCGCCCCGCTCCCTTTCTTCTCCCCCTTGTTGGTGTTGCGTTTGTCACCAACATTATTAGAAGCCAGGCTGTGTCAGGCAATGCGGTGTGGCAGAGGTGTCTGCTGAGATCTGATCGGAGGCATGTTAGCCAGGGAGCCTGGGCATTTCCTCCACTCCTGATTCCTGAGAGTTCTGCTTCTGCAGCAGCCTGTCAGTGTTTGCCCAAGCTGCTTTCTCTCACATTATACACAGCATCATTTTGAGCATGTGTTTTAACAAGTATTCCATAATTAACTAAGCGGGCTTTGTCACTATTAGGGAATGCAGAGGTTGTTTTGCATGTGGGTTGTTGTTCAGAGAAGCTTTCTGAATATGTTTTTTTTTTTTTTTGTACAGGTGGATAGTGTTGGTGTGTGGGTTGCGGTTGTTGGGAGAGTTTCTGAATGTCAGACAGTGAGGCGAGGACGTCAGTAAACCCATAGACTCCCTATACTAATTACCGCTGTGCTGTGCAGAGAGAGTGAGAGAGGTAGGGAGGGAGGGCGAGAGAGCAGAGCACCAAGGCGGGTAGAGGGTGGCATCTGTATATAGCACTTCACTGAGTCACACCAGACACGGAGAGGAGAGGTGGTTCCTCACGGCCTGCAGTCCTCTCAGCAGTGTGTGTGTGTGTGTGTGTGTGTGTGTGTGTGTGTGTGTGTGTGTGTGTGTGGAGGGGTGGGTGGTATACATATGAAGTGTGTTCCCATGGTATGAAGGCTGACTCTATATCTTATCCATGTGTTTGTCTTCTATGAATGAATGCCCACCTATTTTATTGTGCCTGTCTATATATTGTTGTATATGTGGTATATATACTACTCTGGACAAAATAACATGATGATAAGGAATTAGGATAGAAGACTATAACTAAACAAAACTAGACGTTATCTTCTATGGTTGCTTTTTACACTGTGACAGGAAAACTGCAGTTTTTGTTTGCAGTGCTGCAATATTTTAATGTCTAATATATTGCATTGTGCAGTGCGATGCAATGAAGTGCAGTTTTTTGTAGTATTGGAGTTCATATCCAAAATATTGCATTTACTGCAGTAATACTGTAGTACTCCTGTTATGTTGTTTATAATTAGTCGATAATCGGCATTCATGCAGAACTATCGAAAATGTGTGTTGACATTAGCAACCATACTGTCAGAGTAGGGAGCCAAGGCCTTTTTTCACTCATGGCATCATGGGCTCGAGGAGATGCTAGACAGTCAAATGTGGTAAAAATGTATTGCATCATCACAAGTTTCTGCTTTTTTATTTCATTAATATTCATTTGTGAAATAAATTGAGTGTGTCAGTTGATTTTGAGAGTGCTGAAATGAAGTTATCAAGTAAACAAGGTAACCCTGACTGTGGTTGGGTTTCTATGCTATTATTATGTTAAAGGCAAGAGAATGGTTGAGGAATGTTATGGTTCATCTCAAATTAACCTTCCTGAAGTTTAATAGTTTGTCATTGGACCTTATGTTTGTCTGAAACTGAACTGAAAGCTTTTGTCTGACTTATGAGTTCAACTCTCAACCACTAGTGTAGCCCATTAATCAGCATCTATACTCTTGAGACTACCGACTACTTCAAAAACAATGAAGTGCAATGAAGGCCCATAGCGTCTGTTTCTTATGTTTGAGAGGCCTGTGATGGCCAAACTTTCTAATTTTTTATTGCTATTGAATTTCGTTCCACTGCCAATGTTGTTACTTCTGCTGAGCGAAGACTGGGATGTGCGTCTTTACTAGCATAACACACTGGCCTTGGTCTGCCTTTCTTACAGGCAACTGTGCCGGGCCACTGCTATTTAGGGTTTGAAAAAGATCCTTTGAGCGAATAATGTTCTAGTGCTCTCTTTGTGGAATAGAAAGATAGAAGGACACAACGTAAAAATGAAAAAAGTGAAAAGTACTCGTCCAAATGCCCTCATACAGTTTATCCATCACCCACACTTTTTAGAAACCTTGGCCCCCTAGTCCACTCTAGTCTACTGAAGCCACAGTCTACTTGGCCTGTACTGTACTCCTCAGATGACATGCCTCTATTCCCTCCACTCCTCTCATTGCCTCTTCACATTTCTGCAGCCACACACTGCTCTTGCTACTGCTTTTTCAAAGCATCTCTACCACACTCTCTATCTCTCTCTCTCTCTCTCTCTATCTATCTATCTATTTTTCTATCTATCTTGCTTCTTCTACGACCATCTCTCTTTTCTTCCTCTCAATCCCACTTCCTCTCAATCCCACCTCTTTTTCCTTTCCCTGCTCAATAAGGACCATAGGGAGAGAGGAACTGTGTGAGTGTGTCTTTGGGTTATGTGTGCATGCATATGTGTGTTTGTGTGTGTTCTATCTGGTGTGAGAGGATAAGTTACAGACGTCCATCCTGTGTGAACACCAAAGCATTTTGGCCATACAAGAATACTTCGTTCCTGCTGCTTGTGTGTGTGTGTGTGTGTGTGTGTGTGTGTGTGTGTATGTGTGATTAAATTTTTTCTCCCTCTTGCATCCGTTTATACTCCTGTCATACTGTATGTAGGCTGCAAAGTTGGCTTGGCGTCACACTCAGAACCTCCCTTTACCCTCAATGTCTTTCCTCTCTCCTACAAATAACACTCTCTCTCCTTCTCTCTCTCTCTCTATGTCCACTCCTCACATTGCTGTCTTCCTCATCTCTCTCTCTCTCTGTGCCCTCCCCTCCAGCTGCCTGTCTTTCTGTCTTCTGCTGCTCCAGGGGTGTGTGAGTCAGAGGGCCATTTGCTGTGATGTCTGTTAGTCTTTACTCATCATACATTATACAGCATGTTCACACACACACACAGCACATTCAGCACGCATAAACACTACTACGCACTCATGCACACACAGACACCCTCCGCCCTTTCACCCATATCCGAAATCTCTCTCACAATTACACACACACACACACACACACACAGACACACACACACACACACACACACACACACACACTCTCACACACACACACACACTGTAAGCACACTGTGACACACACACACACCCATATACATATTGGCACATAAATAGTAACTGGAAGGATGCCCAACCAACGGGTAAAGCCACACACACCTGGAAACACACTGTTCCTAGGACAAATTCACGCAGGCACCCAAACTGACATATTGTGTGAGCACAGCATTCCCACTCACTGGGGAAGCAAGCTGTCGGAAACATGACCCAGCTTAGTGTCTCACCTACATTCCCTCAGCCACCAGCCCCCCACACCCCCCCCCCCATCCCCCCCACCCCCGCTCTGTGCGTATATGTGTGTGCCCGCCCGCGCGTGCGTGTGTGTGTGTGTGTGTGTGTGTGTGTGTGTGTGTGTGTGTGTGTGAGTGTAGAGCATGTCCCAACATTATTTAGACTCATTGCTCTGCTTTTTAGAACTGCTGGTGTGAGTGTGTGTCATGGCAGGGCTAAGGGGCTTTCAAGCACTCCTGCTCTCAAGAGGAAAAAGAGAGAGGAGGAGAGAGTGAGCGAGAGAAGAGAGAGAAAAGCAGAGTCTCTTAGAGCTTCCTGCAGTCCCTCGTCGTTCGTTCATTCGTTTGTTTTGTTGTCTCTCTCTCTCTCTCTCTCTCTCTCTCTCTCTCTCTCTCTCTTGCTCACTCGGTTACTGGCTTTTAGCCGTGAAACATTTTGGCGCATGACAGCAGAGGGGGTATTACTAGATTCTCCCAAACACCCTCTCCCTCCCTCTTTTTTATTTCCTTCTCATCGCTGCCTTCAGAGCTGCCTCTTCTCTCCCAGTCGCACGTGTTTTCTCTCTCCCCTGTTTAATCTGTCAGTCTCTGTCTTTTTTACTTTCTTTTTTTTTTGTCATGTTTGTCTTTTCCTTTTGCCACGCTCCTCTCCTCCCCCCCCCCCCCCTCCCCATCACTGGCAGGGGGAAGATGGTCTCTTTAATACCACGCGTGGACCCTTCCCCCACCCCCTCTCTCCTCTCCTCTCCTCTCCTCTCCTCTCCTCTCCTCTCTCCCATCCCACACTCTCCCCTCTGCCTCTCTGCCCTCCCTCCTCCCCCTCCCTCAAAAGCCATCAGTCCAAGAGGAGTGGTCCATTGTTAAAGCTCCCCTCTTCTTTTTCTCTCTCCCTACCACCCTCTCTCTCTCATTCTTTCTTCTCAATCCCCTTGACATCCTACCGTCTCTCGCTCTCCCACTCTCTCCACTCCTCTCTCTCTCTCTCTCTCTCTCCCTCTCCCTCTCTCTCTCCACTCCTCCGTGTGGCTTCTCTGGAGCTGTGCCAGGGAGTGTGGCGTGCCTTGTGTGTGCCTGTTCTCCGCTCCTCTCTCTGGCTCCGTGCTGAAGAGACGCACTGCCAGTCACTGACACCCATTGTGTTCTGCCACGCTGCAAGTGTCGGGCTGTCTGGACCAACTGAGTGCGCTCAGGAGGAGAGTGGCTGTGTGCACAGTCAGTGTTTGTGTGTGTGTGTGTGTGTGTGTGTGTGTGTGTGTGTGAGGGCTTTGTGTGACTGACTGTGTGTCTTTGGCCCCTGGATATTGGGGTGGTAATTTGTGTTTATGAAAACAGGCCTGTGTGTGTGTGAGTGTGTTTGTGTGTGTTAGACAGGGACCTCGTTGCACCCAGCAAGCCCTCCTGTGCAGAAAAGCCATTTTAGAGTAGATTGCTCCCTCCATGAATATTGGAAATCATTCGGTCTGGGGTGGGGGGTGCCAAAAGCTATGCAACAAACACAAGGGGTGGGTGTGGGTGAGTTGGTGCATGCCTGTGTGTGTGTGTGTGTGTGTGTGTGTGTGTGTGTGAGAGAGATTAAAAGTGGGGACAGGGTCTAAGAATTCTTTGTGAATCACACTGGTGCAAAATTTGTAGTACGTTTTTTTTTTATGGTTAGTTTTCCCTCTGCACTGAAGGTGATGCAATATTAATTTAGTTGGATCAGAGATTTGCAGATGATTTGCTTTCTCCTCTACTGTGTACATGTATGTATCTGTCTGTGTGTGTGTTTCTAAAAAGGTGCATGCAGACCTCCTCCCCCCTTTCCATCCATATTCCTGCTTTTTCCTTCCAATCTCTCTCTCTCTCTCTCTCTTGCTCTCTTTCTCTCTCTCTCCATCTCTCATTCTCTCTGTTTCTTGCTGTCTCTCCTGTCTGCCTGTGTAAGGGTGAGGGTGTAGCCTTCAGCTCTGTATTAGCTGTGTGAGTGTGTGAGTGCAGAGTGTTGATTGACAGGGCCGTGGCAGGAGTGGGTCCGGGAGGTCATCGGCAGGATGTGGTGCAGCTTCAGCACGTGGCCATGAGGCTGCTGCTGCTGCTGGAGTTACACGCCTCCCCTCCATTTTGATGAGCCCTGCTGTCAAATTAAGAGTCCCCATCCTCCAGCAGGATCCTCCAGTGTGTTTCTGCTGAAGACGCACCGTCTGATAAAGCCACACAGAGATAAAGACCATTCGCGTCTGGAATGATATCTGTATTCTGTAAAGATAGCTGTAACTATGAAAATATTTATAACTTTGGCCACATGTTAATGAAAAAATGGCTAAAACAATCCTTAGTTTCTGGGTGGCTGTTTGAAAAAATGATTCCAATGATATCGTTGCACATGTTATCATTACAGTTGCAGTATGGACGGTGTCTTTATATTAATTAGAGTAATTTTTTAATTGTTATAGTTTCATTCTTGGTAAGAATGGTGCTATACACACATGGGGGTGTTTCCTCAATGAGCAAAGCCTTTTTACCTCTACCTTAGCGTGTATTGTGTGAGTGTTTCTGTGTGCACACCTGGTATGTGCGAGCGAGTGTGTGTGTATGTGTGAATGTATGTGTTTTTTTTGTGTGTGTGTGTTGTGTGAATTTTATGTGTGTGTGTGTGTGTGTGTGTGTGTGTGTGAGTGTGTGTATATATATTCTTTGTCTTAGAATGCATTAATACAGTTCATGTCGGTGCTAACCAAGAGCTTTGTGGAGCATCCATATGTAACTTTCAATGATTTCCTGATCCGCCAAACAGAAGACCAGTGACTTGACACACACTCTGCTCATGAAAGTATAACCAGTCCAGCATATGCACAAGTATGTTAATGAATGTGTGTGTGTGTGTGTGTGTGTGTGTGCATGTCTAATATTTGCATTCTCTAATGGGCTACAGACAAGTGCCTAAGCGGCATAGGTGCCCGCTTTCTGTCTCCTGCTTTCTCTCCTGCTTTATCCTTCCCTCTGTTTCACCATCTCTCCTTTCTTTGGAGACAAGGATGCTCTTTCATTTTGATTATTGTAAGAGAGTATGGGGTTGGTGGAGGACGTGCCGCCACAGTCTTGGCACTGGTGCACTGCCCATGTTCTCTTCAGTTTCTCTGCCCCCCCCCAACGACCCCCCATTATGGTCTGTGCTATTCAATAGTAAACTGGATTTTATGGTGTGAAATCTGTGAGTCAAATTCCAAATGTGGTGTCTAATGTCTAATTTTTTCCGGTAAAAAAAAAAAGCTCTAAATTCTCTTTTGATAGATAACAACAGCAACCATAGTAAGCGACAGTTGAACTAGCAAGCCACGGTGGAATCGGTCATTATCAAGCTCCCAATGGTCAGTGTTAACCAAAAGCAATAGTTCAGCAACCATACAGGTTAGCTTTTAAAACTGAACCCCGTGTTTCTTTCATGCTTGAATCACTCGCTAATTGACTACATGCATGAGTTGCAGCCAAGTGATAAGCGGTATATCTGCTATTGAGGTGTTCTGATAGGGGAATAATGGAGCTGGCGGGAGCTGGCGGGAGCCTCTGGCGTTGTGCTGTTATTCGCCCCGCCTCGTCCATTATTCGCCTACGTCGGGACACCTTGCTGGCCGTTATCCCTAACAGATAGATCGACAGACAGATAGATGGATAGATGGCGAGAGGGATTGAGATACTTTATCCCATAG
>JAGFZM010003919.1:0-10000 GCA_017657215.1 Limnothrissa miodon
GAGAGAGAGAGAGAGAGAGAGAGAGAGAGAGAGAGAGAGAGAGAGAGTGTGTACACAGTATATTTATGTGTCTCTATGTATGTGTCGATATGCATTTGTGTGTGTGTGTATGTGTGTGTGAGTGCGTCTGTCTAAATGCATTTGTAAGTGTGTGTGTGTGTGTGTGTGTGTGTGTGTGTGTGAATTAAGCACGGATACTTTACGGATTTAGTCCATGGTCAGTCTAAAAGCATGGAAATTTTTCCCACCCCCACCTTCCCTCAACTGATGCGGATTTGCCTACAGAAACTGAGATAATTGTCACTGTGTGTGTGTGTGTGTGTGTGTGTGTGTGTGTGTGTTTGTTTATGGCTGGACACCATCACTAGAAAGAGAGCTCAGTGCTGGCACATGCACCTAGATATATGTGTCCGCAGAGAGACCATGTGTTCTCATTATGAAATTGCCCAAGCGTCTGTCGGCAGTCTCTCTCTGAGGGTTAAAAACATGGAGCACTGAGACAGCATCCTCTGCTGCCAAACATTCGTGCCTTTCAATGACGGCTGTGCAACTGTACAATAGACCCGAGTGGCGGGGCAGCTTCCCTTTCTGCGCGTGTGTGTCACTGAGCGAGGTTATTATTGGGAGTTAGGGAGGTGCCCTGTTGGCATTGTGGCATTGGGAGTGGTGATAAAACGAAAGACGGCGCCAGGAAGGAGCGACAGGGCCTTTTTTTTTTTCTTTTTTGGGGATGAGGGTGTTTGGGCTTTTTTATTTGCACACTAAACAAAGCACACATAGGGGTAGGCTGACTAGCCCTTGAACCTGATAGTGAAACAGATCTGGGAGTGGAAGGAGGGATGGGGGGGCGGGGGGAGGACGAGAAGGCGGGGGAGGAGGAGAGATAGGGTGGGAGATCAGGGGCAGAGGATACTCTGTGTGTGTGTGTGTGTGTGTGTGTATGTGCGCGTGTGTATGGGGGCGTCAGGGTGTCAGGGCTCTCTCAAATGTTTTATGAAAGGGAGTCCTTGGTCTGCTGTAAATGCTGATAGGAAACAGTGGCAGCCTGTAACCTTGGACATCAATGTATGTTTGCACGCTGCCATGAGTCTGTGTGGTTTTGTGTGTGCGCGTGTGTGTATGTGTGTGTGTGTGTACATGTGTCTTTGTTTCTGTGTGTGTGTGTGTGTGTGACCTTTGTTCCTAGAATCATTAGAACTCTCTCTTGCATAAGGGGCAGGCAGAGGCAGGACCAGTGACACAGAGATGCATTCTGGGAGGGCCAGCGCTGGCACAGGCTGGTTGCCCTTCCCCCACATGGTGCTATTGCTCCCAGACACACACACACACACAAAAACACGCACTCACATACTGCACATACAAATACAAATCCACACAGTGCTAAGCCTGTCTTGCCATAGAATTGTCCTCTGCATACCCCCACTCTCCTCACACATACACAGACACACACTCACACACACCATCCATCCAACAGCACATGGGGATCCGAGCCTGGTGGCGTCCACCCCTTGAGACAGTGCCCCCCGTGTTTGAGTTACAACTGTAGGCCGAATCGGAGCCTCCTCTCCTCTGCCAAATAGAGATCCAAGGCCTTGGCTGCCTATGATTTTTTACTGCGGGTTGTAAAGTGTTTATAATGGCTGATGGATGGGCACGGGGTGTGGGCGGTAAAGGTGCTATCAGTATAGCGACGTTAATGGGCCACAGAGACCCAAAAATAATGGGCCCATGCTTAGCCAGCATAGCCCCTTTGCCTGCCAGCACCAAGCCCTGAGGGCACACACACACCGCACACACATCCCTTGCTTTGAGGTGTGTTCCCATACATCCACACCTATATTTAGTTTTCATTACATTCCAAGGTTTGAGATTTTCGGGTGAGGGGGAAGGGATGCGGAACAGACGATCTATGACGGTACATGGCGGTTTATGACTGTGTCATCTAGTCTACCCTTCCCTGAAGTCATATCGCAAGGGGTGAACAAAATAAATAAATAACCAAAACGAATTTTTCAGGAACGATTAAGAAAGCCCGTCGGCCATTTTGAGGGGGAAGGAGAGAACCGAGAGTCTTTGTGCAGGTCTCTGCCAAATTACAGGGCCATGCTTGGCTCCTCCTCTGCTGCACCAATATCGATAACCAGCACCCCCCCCCCCCCCCCCCTTTCTCCGTCTGCATCCCCACCCCAACCTCCACCACCTCCTTCGCCTCACACATCTCCCATCCCACCCTCTGCACACAGACACACACACACACACACACACACACACTCACTCCCACACCCATCCCCTCCCCCTTCCCTTTTCCAGCAGTATTCTAGTGGGCTGTGCCCCTCTGCATAGACAGGGACAATAGCACTCCTCTCTTCTCGGTACTGCTAACCACCCCATAGTGCTCTTGACAAGGAGACAGCATCTGTCTTTGGCTTTGTCTGCAATTCAATTTATTCACTTAAACATTTAAACATTTCAAAGGTTGCGTCTGTGTGTGTGTGTGTGTATTTGTATGCATATGTGCACATTTGCATGGCGTGAGAAATTCTTTATTTAAGAGATGTGTTAGAGTATGTTTGATGGCGACTTTGTGGTGTCAACAAAAACCTGTCCAGATGGTCAAAAGTTAAATGTGTAGGCTCATTAGGGACACTATTTGTTGTATTTCCCTTTGTTGTAGGTGAAGTTCTTAAGCGCAGAAGGAGAAATGAACTTGAAATTAGACATTCAGACCATTTTTAATGAACTGAAATATGGAAAATTAATTAGTTATTAGTTATTTGTAATTGTCTTTTTACCCTGGCGTCACCCGCCTCTGCTATTCACCCAATTGTTCATTGGATGGATTGTGCTCCGTGCGTATGATAGATGTGGTAGCACAGGCTATCTATTGGCTAACCTTAAAAAAAACACTAATACACAACAATCATTTTATGACATGAGACAATTAATTTTGTCATAGGGTACACAAACACACTTCGACATACAAGAGAGGCACGTCATGCTCACTCTCCCTTTTCCTCTCTGCTTTTACAATCCCGCTGTTGCTTGCTTTCTTTTTTGACTTCCTTCCTCAGTGAGACAGCAGGAATTTTCCTCAGAGAGTGTGTGTGTGTTTTACACGTACATGCTGTGTGACCTAGCTGGGTAAATAAGTGTTTGCACATGTGCTATGTATCTTAGGTTTGTGCATTCCCATTTCTGTGTTTGTGTGTGTGTGTGTGTGTGTGTGTGTGTGTGTGTGTGTGTGTATGTATGTGTTTGTATGCATGTGTTTATTTGCATTTGAAAGTAAGTGGGGGTGCGTTTCTGTAATTACACCACATAAGCAGTGTGATTAAGTAGGAAATCCTCCATAAAGGTCATTTGATGAACCCTGAAATGGTGCCTTCACTAATGTCAGGAGCGCTCTGCATCACCTAAAGAAACATATTAATATAGAAAACAAACAGATCGATACACTGGACTGTTAACCTCTGTATCCAGACACAGCAGTTGTTCATTTAGAGTCAGTATGCGATAATCACGACTGGCCATATGGGAGAAGCAGTTGGCTATTCCTCTGCCTGTTTCCTTCTGCTTGGCCTTTTCTTTCTCTTTCTCTCTTTCTTTCACACTCTTTCTTCTCACTCGCTTCTTGTCTCTCTCTCTCTCTCTCTCTCTCACTGCTTCCACTTTCTGCTCTGGCGCTCTGGAGTGGGAGGATCATCAGCCGGTCAGACAGATAGGCTTGTGGGCTGGAGGTTCTGTCTGCCTTCTCGGCTGGACTCCAGGAGGACCGCCCGCCTGCTGCTTCCTCTCCCAGCCAGCCGTCCCGCTCCCCGGCCCCTTGAGTAGCTAGCTGTGTGGGTTGGGAACACAGGAGAGCGAGGCCATGGCCCACAGAAGGCTCCCTCTGCCTCTGTCTCTGCTTTTGCCTCCCTGCAGTTTCTTTCCTTTTTCTTTCTTTCTATTCTTCATTCTTTCTTCCCCTCCTTTTTCAGTGAAATGGCAGGTATTTTCCTTTACCCCTGTGGGATGTGAAAGAATGGCATGCCCTAATTCAACATTAACAATACTAGTCTTGCGAATGAATAGTAAACTTTAAGGAGAGTTGTCTAACTCCCAACACTGCTGCATTTTTTAGACTTGTCAGGCTACCCACGCTTGAGAAACGGACGTCTGGCCATAATTTTGTAGATAATACTGCCAGCACATGTGCACGGGTCTCTGTGCTCTGAGATCACACACAAGTTTTAATGGGTTTTATAATTCTTGTTGAAGTAATCTAAACCATATCAACTCAGATAAGCTGGTAGACTGGAGACAAAAACATAAATATTTGGTCTGTTCACCTTATTCATCCCCGCCCATTAGTGTTTTTTTTTTTTTTTTTAATAGTGTTGAAATTTGTCTACCACCACTTGCTTGCACACACATCCATTCTATTTTCATTTATTTTTTTCCACTATAAAAGTTGATATATTAACCATGGAAACAGTTTTACTTTACAAAAAGACCTTACTTCAATTAGACAGTTCAAACGACTACTGTCACTAAAGCCAATGAGTTCCAATGCGTTCTCCGACTGGTCATTCCATGACAAAGTGTCATGTCGGGCCCTTTGTTTGCCCTCGAAATAAGGTAAATAGTAAAGTGACGCACCGACAAAGAAAATTGCCACTAATTAATTTTTCAGCGTCGGCCAAATGTGGCAGCTCTTGAGTAGGTCTGGACCAGACTGTAGAGGGATGGGGAAGGCTCAGCTGAACAGGCCGCTTCTTTGTGCAGGAAGGAAAAAAAAGAGCTGCAGCCGTGTGGGAGTGAGGGCAGAGAGGAGGAAGGAGGGGCTGCTGTGAGCCTTCAGTTTCTCTCTCTCTCTCTCTTTCTGTCTCTTTCTCCCCATCATCTCCTTCTCCATCTCTCACCTCTCTTCACGTCTACCCCTCATGTCTCTCTCTCGCTCTTGCTTTCTCTCCTTCTCCCTCTCCTTCTCCATTTCTCACCCTCTCCTCACCTCTACCCCTCCATCTTTTCCTCTCTCATAGTGTAGTCTTACGCCTCCCAAGGCCAGAGCCACTGCATGGGAGTGAAGAAGAAGTAAATGAACAAGGAAGAGATACGAGGTAAGGGAAGGAGGGGTGGCGGTGGGTGCTGGGAAAGAAAGAGAGGGGCGTAGAGAGAGAGAGAATTATTGAAGGGAAAGAAAAACCAAAAGAGAAACAGAGGGAGATGATGACAGAGAGAGTGAGAGAGACAGAGAGATATATTCACAAAAAGAGAGAAAAAGAAAGACGTGTCACAGACATAAATAGGCTCAAATTAGGCTAATGAAGGTTTGTGCCAGTGAGATATGCCAGCAACTACACCAGAGACACGATGGATCATCTTCACTTCCCCATTACCCAGCAACCACGCAGTAGCGAACAGTCTGCCTGCCTGTGAATAGCACTGGCGCGACTGACAGCTAGTGTGTGTTTATCAGTGCCACTGTCTGATTCTTTATGTGTGTGTGTGTGTGTGTGTGTGTGTGTGTGTGTGTGTGTGTGTTAAGAGAGAGCAGGAGAGCTGGAGAGTGAGTGACATCCATCAGCATTTGTCTGTGTGTCAGCCGCAAGCTTAAGGGATTAGTTACTGGAGCATGGCACACACACACACACACACACACACACACACACACACACACAGACACACACACATACAACCCACAGCTGAAGTGTTTTGTAGTTCTTCCATCATTCTGAGAGGCACAGTTTTAATGCCGTCGGAGTGTGTGCGAGACACGGGAGCTTGTAGACGGCAAGAGTAACTGAGATGAGTGGCGATCGTGATTACTGATGCATTTTGCACAACGTTTTGTGTGTGTGTGTGTATGTCTGAAACTGTGTTTTGTGACGAGATAATTGAATTAGTGAATCCCTCAGGAGCTAGGCTCCACTGTGTATGTGTATGTGTGTGTGTGTGTGTGTGTGTATGTGTGTATGCATGATTGTGTGTGCAACTGTGCTTGATGATGGCCCGTGGGAATCCCAGCCGAATCCAGCTGGGAAGTCAACCCAAATGAGTGTGTGGTCATGTACAGCTGTGCGCTCGTACCGCGATGGAGGAGATGTCTTCTGTGCTTGTGCGCGCCTCTATCTGTGCGTGTCTCTGTCTGCGTCACTGAATGTCTACTCCACACTAATGTGTGTGCTTGTGCACTTAGAAAAACCCTCACAAACGTAGTGGTTTGTGCAAGCCATTGGGTCTTATGTACGTTTGCTGACTCGTCCGCTCCTCTGTTTGTCCGTTGTGTGGCACGGCTACTGCTGTGTTATTTCACGGCGAGAGCAAACCCAAGACCGCTGGTCTCCAGTCAGGCAGCAGTTTGCCAGGTGATTGACAAGGCAGATGGCTATCAGTCCCTCTTCCCATTTAGCTGCTCCTTCTCTGACTGAGCGCCTGACTGAGGCAGAGTGAGCAATGGGAATGCCTTCACACGGGAATGCCTCGACACAGACGGGACAAGTAGATTGTCTCCGGAGTGCCCGAATCCGGCCCCTTGCTCAGCTGCCAAAAAAGCAGTGGCAGCAAAGGCATGCGCATGGCAATAAAAAAAAAAAACAAGCTGGAAAAAACAAGAGCAATGAAATAGCAAAGGAGAGAGGAACACTAAAAAAAGAATGTGAGAGAAGAGAGGAGAGGAGCAGAGGCTTAATAAAGAGAATCAGCTCTAAATCAGACTTCAGGCTGGAGGAACACGGGCCAGCTAATGTTTAATGAGTGTGAGAGGCTGAATATTAAACATGATGAAAATCCTAATGACGTCCCTTAGAGGCGAGAGGACGCGAAATGTCAGTGACCTAGATTGAGATCACCTTCCTGCTGAATCTTTTATGGGGAACAAAAATTGGAGCAAATTTAATTTACCGTAGCTAAGAGCCAAACTGGGCTTTGGAGCGCTAGTAGTAGTAGTAGTAGTAGCAGACGTGAACATGGTGCACACACACACACACACTGTGAGAGCTTGTGTATAGTGTGTGTTTGTGGCAGTGCTGTGAGCTGCAATAAAGGAATGCGGTGTGTGTGTTCTGTAAAAGAGATGTGGGCATGGATATGGACGCAGGAGAAGTGTGGCACCCAGGATTCCCTGAGTTAAATTTATTGATGGAGCCGCACAAAGCCCCTGCAAGCTGCAGTCATCCAGCACAACTGTGCTCACTGTCTTAGTGTGGGAGAGAAGTTCATCCCTGCCCTGCTTCCAGCAGACAACAGTCTCTCTCTCTCTCTCTCTCTCTCGTTCTTGCTCTGTCTCCTGTTATTTTTTTTTTCTGTCTTTCTCTCTCCTTTAGTCCTGGTCTTTCTCTCTGTCAGTTTCTTTTGCATCCATATCAGTGTGTACAACATTGTTTCTGTATACATGAATTGAAAAATGTTTTTTTTTTGTTAGCTTGTGAAATACCAAGGATTAGGTCCAGTGTGAAGCATCACAGACATGTCAGTTTGCCCGCGTTCACTCAGATGAATAGTGGGAAAGAACGCAAGCTTTTTAAAAACAGGGACATGGATGTTCTCCTCCCCAAATGCCCCAACACACACAACGCACAATCAAAGCTCAGTTCTTTTTACGGTCATTTTCAGCTGGAGGTATGCAATCTCATCTCTAACATGCTTACTATGCATGCCATGAGTTTGTCACAGAAAACACACACACACACAAAGCACACACACGCATACACTCAAAAGCACACACAAATCACCCATTCACTAGCATATGACCCCATCCATAAAATTTTGTTTCTGCCGTGGTCATGCCTCATGTGGTCTTCCAGGAACTCATGACTAAGGGAGGGCTAAGCTGGCCGTCCTCGGCACTCATCCGTCACTCTGTGCTCGCTCAGGGCTCTGAGACTTTGACCTCTGCTGTGGCTTCCAAAAGCTCCTCTTCATCCCCCTGAGCCTGTGAGAGCTGCCATGGCCCCTCTGCTGTCAGCCTCTTAGGACGCAGGGACGGGTGGGGGGGGATGAGAATTAGAGAGAGAGGAAAAGAGAGGGGGAGAGATGGAAAGAAGAGAGAAGAGCAGGCATATGCGCCTGTCACACTCGACTTGTGCAGTTGGGGTCACAACTCCAGTATTTTGACTGAAAGTCAGGCACACTCAAACACACATAAGCGCACACACACACACACACACACACACACACACACACACACACACAGAGTGACCAACAATTAGAAGAAGCTTACCACTTACTTGGGTGCTATGAATAGTGAGCTACTCTTGATCTCAATCTCCAAGTCACAAAGGCATGCCTGAACAGACGACCCTAAACTCCCTTTGCACACACACACAAACACACACATGCACACACACACACACACACACTTGTCTGCATCTTGAAGCCATCCTGTCCCAAGGTGTAATTGACAAATAGTTTAAGGCACAGCTAAGCAGCTTTGAGATCGAAGAGGAGAGCCGCAGACATCACACGAGGGACGAGAGAGAGAGCGTCAGAGAAGTGAATGCCACAACCTTTTCCTAATGCTCAAACAGGTACAAGTGCAACTGCCAGCACAGTCTCTCTCGGGGCTGGCTGGATCGGGATGGGGGGGGAGGGGGACCGTGAAATAGACTACACAGGAGAGACAGAAAGGAGAGGGACTGTGAAATAGACAAGGAAAGAGTGAGCGAGAATGGCAGAGAAAAAAGGAGGAAGAGAAAATAGAACGGAGGAAGCGAGGGGAAAGAAGGAGGGAAGCAGAGGGACCATGAACCGGAGATTGAGAGGACAAAGAGACAGAGGGACAATGAAACAGAGAAAGACAGAGGAAAGAAGAGGGAGGCAGAAAGCAGTAAAGAGAGAGCTAGAAAGAGGAAAAAGTGTCTTCAGAGCTGCATTTGTAGCTGTAGGCAGCCTGTCTCTCAGGATTGGCTTGGGCTTTTGTGGGCTTGTCATGTGGCACTATGCTCAGAACAAAAGCACCGCGTGCCGCCAGGCCAGTCCCACTCTCGGGGGGCCTGCCATGCGCTGCCCGCACCTCCAGGAGACTCCACTTCGGCTGCGGCTCCGATCGTCTCGCCCACTCAAAGAACATCGCCCCGCTCCCTTTCTTCTCCCCCTTGTTGGTGTTGCGTTTGTCACCAACATTATTAGAAGCCAGGCTGTGTCAGGCAATGCGGTGTGGCAGAGGTGTCTGCTGAGATCTGATCGGAGGCATGTTAGCCAGGGAGCCTGGGCATTTCCTCCACTCCTGATTCCTGAGAGTTCTGCTTCTGCAGCAGCCTGTCAGTGTTTGCCCAAGCTGCTTTCTCTCACATTATACACAGCATCATTTTGAGCATGTGTTTTAACAAGTATTCCATAATTAACTAAGCGGGCTTTGTCACTATTAGGGAATGCAGAGGTTGTTTTGCATGTGGGTTGTTGTTCAGAGAAGCTTTCTGAATATGTTTTTTTTTTTTTTTGTACAGGTGGATAGTGTTGGTGTGTGGGTTGCGGTTGTTGGGAGAGTTTCTGAATGTCAGACAGTGAGGCGAGGACGTCAGTAAACCCATAGACTCCCTATACTAATTACCGCTGTGCTGTGCAGAGAGAGTGAGAGAGGTAGGGAGGGAGGGCGAGAGAGCAGAGCACCAAGGCGGGTAGAGGGTGGCATCTGTATATAGCACTTCACTGAGTCACACCAGACACGGAGAGGAGAGGTGGTTCCTCACGGCCTGCAGTCCTCTCAGCAGTGTGTGTGTGTGTGTGTGTGTGTGTGTGTGTGTGTGTGTGTGTGTGTGTGTGGAGGGGTGGGTGGTATACATATGAAGTGTGTTCCCATGGTATGAAGGCTGACTCTATATCTTATCCATGTGTTTGTCTTCTATGAATGAATGCCCACCTATTTTATTGTGCCTGTCTATATATTGTTGTATATGTGGTATATATACTACTCTGGACAAAATAACATGATGATAAGGAATTAGGATAGAAGACTATAACTAAACAAAACTAGACGTTATCTTCTATGGTTGCTTTTTACACTGTGACAGGAAAACTGCAG
>JAGFZM010003920.1:0-15524 GCA_017657215.1 Limnothrissa miodon
GTGTTGTTTATATTATGATGAGAATTGTTTAAAACGACCAGGAACTACTACCCGTTGTTTGAATCATTGTCAATCTTTGAAAACAACTCCATAGTTCATAGCCATAGCCATCTTCTACAGCTGTAGTGTCTTAAAAAAAAAACTAAAATATGATGAGGCAACTATAATTCTACTTTTTGTATTGTGAAAGTCAATGCAAATTTAGTTAAATATGTTATTGTTAAAGAGGTAGGTTAAGGTTATAATATTTTTGAAACACAAATATAACACACAATTTTGTTATCAAATCGAAAAAGACTAAGGTATGTTGACTTTTACCATTAACACCATTAACCATTAACCAATCACCACTTTGACCATCAACACCCACTGAGAATGTTATTTTGAAAAAGAAAAGTCCAATTTTCCTTGATGAAGTTCTTAACCCCCAGTGTGAAATATATGTAACATTACAAATCTTACAAAAGGGAGTAGTATTTAAAAAAAATGTCAGAAATGTGTGAACCATTGAGTCTATTTAATCCCCCCCGTATTTTTCCAATAAGGAGAAATGGGTCTGGGTCTGGGTATGGGCTAAAGACTGAATATGGTGGTGATTTTATTGAAAGCACTCCACAGTGCCGCGTCCCCTTCACAATATATCCAAAAGCCCTGTGTCAAATGTGCACTTGTTCAAGTTTCTGTGGTCCATCTGAGGTGGAGTCCATTAGTCCATCCTCAAAAAGGCTATAAGTGGCCATTCTTCCTATTGTAATTGAGAAAGCATAAACTACCAGAACCTTTGGCCTTCTGATCTACACTGCTGCCATTTAATCCATCCGCTGCTCATCCACCACAGTTTGGTTTAAAGCCTTTTTACTTGTCTTGAAAATTATGTCTAATTTGTATATTGTGACCCCAGACTTTAGTTGTTGAGGTTCTTTGACCTTGTTCCTTGTCGCCACCTAGTGGTTACAAATTATAAATATTAAGGATGCATCTGGATAAAGACTGTTCTGTCAAAGTTGCATTCTAAAATATAAAAGTGTTTTCTTAAGACTGATAAAAAATTGTATATAAGATTTCATTGTCATTCATGAGAATTATTGCATATGAAGACTGAGACAAGTGATAGGATATCTGATCTTTTCTGAATTTCCTCAGAAAATGACCGACCACCTTCCCTGACTCCGGGCCTGATAGACTACAACATGCCACTGACCACCACCTACCTGAAACAGATGAAGCTTCATTGCATGAATAACAATGAACAGGTAAGACTTGGCCTAGGCTTTTAAAATTTGCATTCGCGTCAAGTCATTTAGCCCATGCTTTTATTCAAATGGGACTCCCTGTGAAGCAAAAGCAAATATTTTAACGTATGCATGTATGTGCATTGCTGAAATTGAAACAGCTTACTTATTATGGCAAACTCCTATGTGATCAAAGTTACGTTCATGTCTTTAACCCTTAGGACCATCTGAGCTAAGTTAACCATTTCTGGCCACTGAAACAAAACACAGTTTATCTCTGTGTAGGATCACACTTAAAAAAGACAAAAAATATGCAGTAATGCCTGCAGTGCTCAAATAATTATGAGCTTATGAGTTTGCTATGTGCAGACTCTTCTTAGTTAACGATGGAAGCACAGCAGGTCTTGCACATCTCAGCCTTCTGTGTGGTTATTTGTGTCCACAGACAACACCTTGTCAAAATGGTGTGAATGCCCTTGTATCCCCCAGTGGTCAGAAAATGTTTAAGATCTATCGGAACTGAAAATGTGGCACTGGTACAGATGCACACATGTGCATATGCACCTTTTTGTCTTATTTGCGTGGAACCTATGCATTTGTGTGTGTGTGTGTGTGTGCGTGTGGGTGGGTGGGTGGTTGTGTGGGTTGTCAGGGCGCCTGGGTGGGTGAATGTGTGGGTGGGTAGACGACTGCTTGCTGCCTGTGTGGGGGCATGATTACCAGCAAGGGAATACGGTCTTGCTTCATTCCAATTAACTGAAGCTCTAAACGGAAGACTAATTAGCTGAGGTGTGAGAGAACTAGTGGAGTGCCAATTTACCGATGAATGCCAGCGTGCCCTGATGGGGGTGATCCAGCCATTCCATTACTGACAGATTGGAAAAGTAAAGGACAAGCCGAGGGGAAAAAATGTTTTAATCTCATAGCACTCCAAGTGTGTTTTGCTAGGCTAATTAAAATGAAAACAAAAAAGCTACTGAAAATGTATGCTTTGAAAAAAAATGACACTTTCAATTATTGTTTTGTTGATTAACCAAATAATAACTTTACATATACCTCTAGGTCCTCATCCATCCATCTCCCTTGAAAACTAAAAACAGGTGGCTGTTTGGTTTCACATGTAGGTTTGGTTTCCAAGGCTGGTTTGAGCTGTACTTAGGAGGGACTAGACAGGAAGCTTGAAACAATGAGCTAGATACAAACAGGGAAGCACAGCACAGGGTTCAGTGGGTTTAGGGTGGGTGAGTGGGGGCATGTCAAAAGAATGCCTGTTCTGGCTTGAGGTCAGGACTTTTAAATGCTTTTTTTCCATGCCTGTGATCTTGAGTGTTTGCGTAGTGAGAGGAGGAGAGAAGAGGATGGGGGGTGAAAGAAGGATATGGTGGAGAGGCCGGACAGCCCTGCAGGACGTGTATGTCCAGAACAATTCAATAATAGAGGAAATTATCAAGCATCCTTCCTGCTGGCTGGAGACAAGGGGCGGAGGCTCCTTTAACTGTGTGCTTCGGGAGTGTAGTGTAGGTGTGTGTGTCTGTGTGTGTGTGTGTGTGTGTGTGTGTGTATGTGTGTGCGTGCGTGCAGGGAGAAGGTGGGGGTGGCAAGGGACAGGGGAGGATGGAAAAAAGAATTAAAGGTGGAGGGATGGTTCATTATCATTTATGGGGCTCATTCCCATTTACTCGATTTTCTCCACAGGAGAGTCATCCAATTTTCCCCTTATTTTTTTGTACTGACAAAGCAGTGGTGGTGAATCTCCCAGGAGAGCTGGGCTAATAATTTGAGGTCAAACAAGACATGACAAAATGGGCAGAAGGCATTTGTCTTTGTGAAACGGTTAAATAAACATACTGTGTTCATAATGTTGTTGAACCTAACATAATGACAAACCCGCCGATTATCACTGAATGAGAAACTGTAGTTCAAACTATAACCTCTAGATGGCACTTTTCCCATGCTGTTACTGTCAAGCCTTTTGACAAAGCATCTGTTGACTCTGTTTTTAAAACAAACGATGTAGACACTGATTTGCAATTGTGAGCTAGTGTGCCCCTGGGGTCTATGGGAAAATATCACATGTTTTTTTTTTTTTTTTTTTACCACTGCTTATCACAATTCATGTTACTGTATGTCTAAGCAGGAATTTCTGGCAGGAAGCAAGGAAGCAAAGTCACATCTGGCAAACAGTAGCATGGTCCGGATATAATTTTTTGCTGCTTTTCAGTATCATTACTAATAATAATTGATAATTTAACCTAATTTTGTGATTTAAAGACTGATTTTTAGTTGGTATGTTTGAGTGTTACCCTCTGGGTGTCAGTTTTGTTTCAAACAAGCTGAGAATTAAATTCTTTTTTGTAATGAGTTCTTGCTAATTAGCCCAGACTATGACTTTTGCAACAAGCCCTGTGGATGATTAGCTGTCAGGTTCCTATGAAGATAGATACGTTATTGATCCCCGAGGGAAAATTAAAGTTGTTTTTTTTTTTTTTTTTTTTTTAGACAGGCTTAAAAGTTCTAAGATAGAACTTAGGCTGCTTCAGACCTTTAAATTTAGTGCTTCATCAAACTTCATTCCCTTCTTTAAATCAATTAACATACGTGTTAATTATTATTGTTTTTGAAAAAAAATAAAAATAATTGCTAACTTTACAATATCATACAGGTAGGCTACCCATTGTGTCTTAACTGCTTTGCTGCTAGTCTATTGAAATTAAAAATTGATTTCTAGGCTACTCTGTAAACTTCTTGCATAAAAGCTATACACAGCTATAACATGCAAAGGGACTAAAGGCTAAAAGTTATAGTTAGTGAAAATGACAATGCAATTTGTTGAGAATAAAATTGCCTTTTTTTTAGCTGTCTGTGAAAAAAATGGGCTGGGTAGATTTGTAGGTAGCCTACTGTGTTGCACTTTACTGTGTTTAGTACGCGGCGTGACGTCAGCAGCCACTGCCCCGCCTCCGTCTTCGGGGCTGGTTGCCAGCGCTAGTCACAGCGAGGGTCCTGTCTCTCTCTCTGGTAGCTCGATATTGTTAAAATATTAAAACACGCGACATAGGGCTAGAAGAAGAGATATCGAAGAGGGAGTTACCACACATATTTAAAATATCACGGGCAAAAATTAAGGTAAGCCTTTTACCTGGTCATGTTCTATTGCTTTAATTTTCTTCCTGACAGGCGATGGACATGATACCAAGACCGTTTCAGATATTTCCCCAGTTGTGGGAAATTAATTTAGTGGCAGGCAAAGCTAACACTGTTATTGCAAAACATTTCATTCAGTTCAATTTAATAACAAAACAGTCCAGTGCAATTTATTATGTTTAATCACATAGGGCATAGTCTATTTCTCACTTAGCCTATTGATGTACAAATATGACTATTAATGCGGTGGTTTTACCGTAGTAGCATGTCACATCAGGACTATTTGCCTACTACGTGCTTGCCGCAATTCTAATGTTTGGACGTGGGGCACATGTTATGGACAATAGCGCTTATTCAGGAATATCGTAAGTAAATAGTCCTGTCGATGTTGGTAATGCTCTCAGTGGTAAAACTCGACCGGTAATGTTTTGCAGTGCCCATGCTTTTTTTCCTGAAGTGTTCGTCAGACCTGAAATGCTATTTTGTTTCACGGTTTATTAACGTGATCGGCTACTTCACACCCTTTCCACAGTGCGAGCGCAACGTGCTGCCACTTGCATAGGTCTATAGGCCAGGGGACTTTGACATTACATTTTTACTAAGCAAGCTGCGGGAAATGTTGAATAATTAGTGGACATAAGTTTAGCGATTTTTAGTCAAATTATTGATTTAGTTGGTTAGTGCCATATAAGATTATTATATTATTTGTTAGTTAAATGTTTCACCTCAGTTTTACTTGAATACAATCAATTTTGAAAGTTTCTGTCACCCTTTTTGTCAACCTTCGCATGTTGTTGCTAAGGGTTTACGAAATGGTTATTATTAGCATGTATTGCTGTTGGTTGATGTAGCAATAATCTAGACATTAAGCATTGGTGATTTTAGAGTTGAAATAGCATAAATAGCGCATAGATAGCATGTAGTTCTAAGGGTTCCAATGTAATTTCTTACCCCACAACCTGTGGTTGCCTGTATGCAACTTTTTGTCAGTGGGGAACTTATTTCTAAGATTGTGACATTAGATCACCCTTTCTTACCTATTCTTCCACAATTCTCAACTCTTAACCTGTATACACTTGTATATAAAATTTATCTCAAGAAGACATAGGCTACACCACCTTACACAAACCAAATGATTACACAAACAAAATGATACATTGCTGGTTTTACCATCAATCAATTCAGGGGGGAAAAAAATCACACTTCTGGAGGTGGGATGACTTAACTACGGTTGACATTTTAGGATGGGCATAATGAAAGCAGAGTGGACCTTTGGCACATAAAGGGTTAATAGCTTTAAAACCATCTTTATTATTGGTTGCCTTCTGCCACAGCCTCAAATGAATAAAGCCCTCCTAAAAAAATATTTTTTCCTGACCCCTGTGAGTCATTCAGTTAGAGGGAGCAAGCCTGAGCAGTAATCCCTCCCTTGAGCCAAGCTGTGTGGCAGTGTGTGTCTCCTTGGTGTTTGTGTCCTCCCTTGCTCGCACCGTCCTTTCCCCTCTCCTGCTCAGTCCTTTGTCTTGGCCCCGTAGTGTTTGCCAATCTATCACACTCCACTTTGCTCAAGTAGAGAAAGACCTACACCTGAACCTTGACTCAGTTTCACCTAGAGCTGCTGCACACAAGAACACACAAATCACATGCAAAGCACAACCTTGTTGTCTGGAATCTGTCCAGTCTTATAGTCTAATATTCTCAATAGACATATTGCCAAAAATGTGTCTCTCTAATTTATTTAGGGGTTAAGTATTCAACTTTCAGGTACAAAATGAAGAAAATAGACGAGGCTATAGCATGTAGCAAGCCTAAAAGAATTGCCAAGTTTCATACGAAATGACATAAAAAATATATAATTTAACAAAAGCCATTTTATTGTATTTGCTAACTAATTATTAGTAGGCTAAGTGACTTTCTTTTTCTTCGAAACTAAGTTATAATGGTTGACCTTGTTTAAAAGTACCCAAGGCTCTCTTAAATGAACAGGGAAAAGAAACCATTCTGGTTAAAGACTACTTTGTCAAGTGGTAGTAAATTGCTTCTCAGAAAATGAAAGTGCAGAAAATATGTTCCCAGAATATATTTTGGCATTACCCCTCTGCTCTCTAAATAACAGTGTATAATGTTTACCTCAATAGTGTAAGATGGTGTCCATATGCTCATTTTGCATGCAAATTATATAGGCCTATTGCTTTAATTCATAATTACTCTAATTGTCATGCATATAATTGCATTATTTCTTTTTTTTATCATTCCCTTTGTATACTGTTTTGTAGAACAACAGAAGACAACATATTTTGCAAATTACTGTTAAATCTTCATGGTGAATGTCTGCTTTGTTATTAGGCATTAGTTGAAAACAGTAGATTGATTGCTTGATGAATTGATTGTTATGTCAACTTTTTTTGGTGTTTGGTCATAGTTGTTTTCTAATGCTGTAGTAATCGTCTTGTGATGGCAGCGGCAGGAGAAGGGGGAGACCACTGGATGGTCGGGCCGTGACGTGATTGCGCGTCCTCGCTGTGTAATTTCTAGGCTCTTCACGCCTCGTTTCCTCTCAGCTAGTGGGAGACAGAGCATGCCGGCACTGAGTGGAGCTTTGGGGGTTTAGGAGGGTTTCGGGGGTTGGTGGGGGGAACCCAGCGACTCTCTTGGTGTAGCCCCTCTGACTCAGACCTTGCTCCCTGCCGGCAGCTTGGTACTTGCCTAGTAGGGTACTGCCTATGTGTGCTGTGTTTAAGGCTCAGCCTGTGGAACGGCTCCTTTGCAGAGGTACTTAGTGCGGTATCCCTCCTAGCCAGTAGCGTTCCTGAGGCGGTTTTAAGTGCAGCTTAAGCAGCTATAAGCAGTTTTGGTATATTGCAGCAGGTCAACGTCATGACCCACAGTGATCGCCTACATCCATTCTGGGCCTGGGTTATTTGTCAGATCAGTTCCAGAGGAGAAGAGGGTTAATCAGCGCTTTTGCGATAGATTTGACGCTGACTGGATTAAAGTGGAATGGTAGTGTAGGACCGTGTGGTAATCTGGGTTGTAGATGGTGTGTGTGTGTGTGTGTGTGTGATCAGATAAAGTCTTTGAGCAGTCTTTCCCTCCCCTCCACGATGGCAAATAGGCTCATAGGCCTGTGTGCATAGAAAATTCTGTGAGAAATGTAACCCTTTATGGGTAGCATAGGTGTCAGTTGTGCATAGGCAGTTTCATTAGAGGGAATCTTGTCTGCTCATTTTCCAGTATGTGTCTTTCACCGTTGCATCGGCACAAGAAGAATTGATCAAAGGTGCAATTAAGTGTTGCAGTGCTGTTGGGTTTGACTGCATGGGGGAGCAAAGACTATGGTGGTGGTGGGTGTGTGGGGGTTGCTGATGGGCTGTAGGGGTTTGTACTGGAAGGAAGTGACATAGATTGGTTGCAGAGGTCACCAAGTGAAGTTTCTCCTGGCTTCCCTGTTGACCTAAATAAATCCACCTTGTGCCCTGTCACTTTTCTGAGGAGGCGAGCTCAGCATGTGTCACAGTGATGGAATTGAAGGCCACAGGGGTATACGGAGCTTTGAAGCTGCATGCAAGACAGAGCCACAAGCAATCTCTGTTTCTAAACCAACAAGGAGAATGGGCAAAAAAAAAGATGTGCACTAGGCTATTTAGGCTTAGGATAGTATAGCCTTGGATGAAACATCATGGTTGTTATTCCAATCTGCAGACTTACAGGAAATGTGTCAGTCTGTGCAGTAGGGCTGTGCAATTAATCGAAAAGTAATCGTAATCGACATTCAGAACCTATAATTGAATAAATTTTCCCAGGTCAATTATTTCAATTACTTTCCCTTTTAAAAACACTACTGCATGTGGAGTCATGTGATCCCACTCCGTTTCGTTATTCAGCAGAGCAGCTTGTACCAAAGACAAAACTTGTCAGTGGGCTATGAGGGTAAAAAAATAAAATAATAATTGCTTTTGTTTGCCTTTATCCGTTTTATCGGTCTTAATCTGTTTTGAGGAGAATTCACTGTTCTGTTCAACAAATGCAACAGATTTCCAAAGTCAATGAGAAATCGTGTAAAATAATCGTGATTTCAATCATGACCAAAATAATCGTGATTATGATTTTTTCCATAATCGAGCAGCCCTACTGTGCAGAGTACACTCTAGTGTGTGTATTTGTGTCAAATAGCTGCTCTGTTACAATAGATCTCCTTTTATCATGGGTATCAGAGAAATTTGATGGAGTATTTGGAGATGCATGGAGATGTTCTTTTTTTCTCTCGTAGTTTATGTGATAAAATCATTGTTCGGTGATTTTGTATTAGTCTACAGACAGGCCATTTACTTCATACAGCAATATGTCAGGACTCATTATTTATGTATGTATGAATGAAAACGTAACTTTTTATAATGATATTGACTGCAGATTTATGTTTTTGAAAATTCAAGGGGAGTTCTGGTCACTTTATCACTATCACATTGCCTAGAGACAGTCTTTGTGCCATTCACCAAATCTGAGTGATCCTGAGTCGAGCCATTTCTCAACAGGATGCTCTGGCTTTTGTGGCTTGCAGATTGTGTGTCTTGTCTGTCTTTGGGGTATCTTCCTCATATTTCCCTTGTATTTCCCTTGTATACATTTGCTTTTTTCCCCAACATCATGATGCTCGGTTTAGACCTAAATTGCTGTAGCCAAGCTACTTTAGTATTAGGATTTTTTTTTTCTTCATTTTTTTTTTAAGTAGCATTAAACTGCAACCTCATTCATTGTACCAAGTGAATTGAATGCCCTTGTCACCTCTCAAACAATAGGCCCTACACCTTGTTAGTTTAGAAAATGCAGTACATTTGTGAGGCATTAAAAAGAAAACGGCATTGGGCAATTACTATAATGTTACTCATGTACAAGAGCATTCTCCACTTTGCCCCCCTTTTCTACATTCATCTACAGCTGCCTGGACATACCCTGGCATTATCCTTACAGCCATTTATAGGAATGTGAAATGTAATGGAGTTTTGCATTTGGCATTACACATGATATAGATCGTGAATGTAAGCAAGCAGTTTTTCTTTTTTTTCTGTGTGGACGGGAAAGTGGACAAAATGTCTGGGACCAAATACTTGGCATGCAGTACATTGTGCTTCATCAATTGTAGCCTTTACAATGGGTATACAGTAGATAGATGCATTAATACCAAGGGCTTATATAGCCTGTGAATCAATGGAACTTCTAAAAATCCTGGATATATGGAAGAATATTATATTATAACACTGCATTGAACTGTTATAATGGCACATTTTGGCACCACAAATATATTATAAAGTCTTTGCATTGTGAAAGATGGAAATTCTTCATGATCCTTGAATAATTTTCAACCTGTACGTATTGAATAGCTAGCAGAACTGATAATAAATCAGTAAATAGCTTTTATGTAATGCATTACTTGCATCTACTTTGTAGTCCTGGTTTAGTGTCACCTTTCCCTTGGGCGTGCCTCAGTTCAAATAGCCACTGTGGAACCTCAGAACTTTTGTGATCCAGGTGGTGGGAATGGAGGGGCAGTGAAATGAATGGCTAATCGCAAGCATCCCACCATTCCACTCTGTCTCCATTTGGCACAGAGCACCGGGTGCCGTATCCATCAGTGTAATTAATAGGCTGACGAGCCATGAGATTTATGAACAACTTCACTCTTGCTCTTCTCCCACCCCCATACCTCTACCAACTCTTGCCCACCCCCCAGCCCCCACCTCCCACTCTTCAGCCACCGTGAACGTATCCTTGCTGCCAGGTGTTCCCTGCTGATAGATTTAGCAATCGCTGACATATAGATGGAGTCTAATTGGTAAGGGCACAACATCCTCCTTCCACCCTTTGCTTGCCACCAGATCCAGGGTTGGTCGTTGTTGGCCGGGGCACAATCCTGAAACAGGAGAAGCAGCTTCCTCCCAACGCCCCTTTTGTCCATTTCCTTTTTTACCTTTTGTTCTGGGGCTGTCAGACTGCACTGTATAAGGTAACATGCAGCGGTGGTGTAATTGACTGCGGGGATAGCGTTTCAGATGCATTCTCATTCACTACCCCAGCCCTTCCCCATTCGCTGGTCCCAACCCCTCTCTATCTCCCCCCATTCTCCCTCTCAGCCCCCTCAGAGTTTCTGTTCAGATTGGGCCTGAACAGATTCTTCCCTGTGCTAGACCATATGACAGAAACACATCATCTGGATTCCAACAGCCACAGAAATAGCTGCCTGGGCTTGCTGGGCCAATCAATGAAGGTCAGCTGGAATCATTGATTAAAGTCCGTCTTCATGTAATAGAATGCTTTTCTTTTTCTTTTTTTTTCTCAAGGCCCTTATACAGTGGTGTAGTGTCGCCAGCAGGCTGTGACGTTAATTTGTCAGTTTGTCCTTCTACAGGGTACCTGCCAGCCCCCCTAGCTGCGTCTACAGCTAATCGTGGTGAACTATGTATCTCTGGTGCCGTTGACATGCAAGAGTGTTGGTACTGTAGGTGCTTGCAGTGCTAAGTGTGTGTCCGTGTGTGTTGTTGCTCGTGTCTCTGTGTGTATGTCAGTACTGGTATTTTCCCCTCCTCATGGTTGGTTTTCTGCTCGATCAATACTCTGCAGTAGAAGCTTGCAGTTTGCACCGTGTTAATCCTCGCAGGGCTACGTGGTGTGTGTGTGTGGATTCGCATTGCGCCTTGGTCAACCCAACAGCACTCTTATCAATACCCTCACCTTTGCGACGAAGAATGATACACTCTGCCAGCCGGCTCTCGTGGCCTCCCATTGATCTGTGAGGAGGAAAGAGAAGGAAACACAACTAACAGGGTATGGGTGTCTAAGGGCCACTGGGAGATAATGAATGATTGGCAGCTGTCGTTATGCTCCCCTGTTCCTTTTTTAATCTCAAGTCCTTTGTGAAGGCATTAAAGAAAGCTGTTTGGTGCCAGGAAACATCTAACATAATCTTGCATCCTTGGCTTAAATTATGAATTTCTCAGAATAAACCACAACAACTGTCTAGTTATTATGATGGGGGAATGGCACTCACTGCAGTAAGAGCTTTGCTATGCATTTAACCAAACTGCCCCTCAGCATAAATAATTTTCTGAAGCATGCAGCCATTCTGAATAGAATAAAACCATGTTATTGTGGAAAATGGGATCTCTTGGATACAGAGGGCTGAGCAGCAAACATAATTTACTTATTGGGCTTTACTGAGTTCTGTCCTGCATGTCCGCCTTCTCAAAATTGTTGTGCAGCATTTCCGACATAAGGTTCCACATCAGTTTCCATGGCAGCCGGTAGGGGTGGGCGATATAGTCTAAAATTTATATTGCGATATATTTTGAACCATAGACGGTAGATGATATATATCACGGTATACTTTGGTATGTAACTACAGCATAACAGGTTCTTAATGGTTACCATAGCATAAAGTCAATATGTACAACAGTTGTTTAATCATCGGAGGTGTTTATATTGGACTCTCAAATTCACACAGAAGTAAACTGTTAAGCTGCATTTGTGTCAGGCAGTAGCTGTTCAATTTATAGGCTCTTACACAGTTTTGTTGTAAGAATGAAAAGGTGCTATCAATAAAGTGAAGCTACAGGTCAACATTTTTTCACATGGTTGTGGAGAGGCAATGAGCCTATCACGGTATGGCGATATGACCCAAAATCTCTATCATTGGCCAAATGCATATTGTATTCGGTATATATTGTCTATATTGCCCACCCCTAGCAGCCGGTAAACATTCCATGTTCTCTCTCCCCCCTATTTTTAGAGGACTACATTTTGCCGCAGAGCAGGTATCTCTCAGGTCTTCACCAGCAGAAGAGAAGACGGAGAGGTAGAAGAGGAGGAGGGAATGGAGGGTGTGAGAGAGGGAGAGGGGGATAGAGGACAGGTGGAGGAATGCTTGTGCCCCTCCTGCAGAGGAGCAAGCGGTCTTTACCTCTTTGAATGCAGGCTTTCACACAAAGGAAGGCGGCGGCGGCAGCAGCAGGGCCCGGACGAGTGTAGATGAGGAAACAAAAGGAACAGCCAACAGGAAGAGGGATGCTGGATAACTGGATTAGCTTCAAATGACTCCAGACCGGTTCCGGCTTCTGCTAAAATGCAGCTCTTGTGACAGTCCCCACTGTGTGTTGTGCTTGTCATCTCACACCAATAATGAGGAAGTAGAAAAACATAGGCGTTTTGAATCTTTAGATTTATTTTTGGCCAAGTTGATAAATGGAATTTTGCTTGTGTATTAGTTAAGGAGGGGCATCTTTGATATTTTCAAGTGTTAGCAAAGTTGTGTGAGTAAATGAAACTATAGCCTCCCTCTACATATTTCAAAGCCTTCCACATGGAATAACAGCCAAAACCTCTCTCTTGGAGGAGCATCACTCGTTTAGTTTGTGGTAGCATATCTATATTTATGAGCTTTGATGCCGTGCTTTAGTTAAAGGAACCATCATGAGCCAACCAACCATCTCCCTTCATCTAGGCCCAACTACAGCGCCAAAGTCCAAGCTGTTTGGTACAGAATGGGCTGTAAGCTGTTTCGCTCTCGCTGTCTGTCTCTTCAGTGTTAAAAATAGAAGCACATCCAAGTTAATCACTTTTTAAACAGCATAGCCCCTTTCTCTTAATTCAAAATGGCAGAACCACCCTGCCTTGCATTCAAGGATGTGGTTTTTAGGAATGGTACAAGGCATCTCGGAACAATAGCTGTGAAGATGAAAGCTCTAGACCAGTTTTTTCATGCACACACACACACACACACACACACACACACCACACACACATACACACACAACCCAGGAGCACTCAGAGTTGTTGGCAGCATTATGAGCGAACCTGTAATTGGTCTAGCGAAGTAAACGAGCAGTTGGGCTCAGCAGATGAGATGGGTTGCAGAGGCTGAGAGAGTCGAGCATGGGGTGTGGGTGTAGCAGAGAGAGGCTTTCTTCGTTACAGAGCCACTGCCTCCCTCTGAGACGCCAACTCTTTTGTGCTCCTTCATCTGTCAACCAAAGACAAAACAGGAGGATTATGAACTGTTCTTTCACTCTCACACCATTTAGGGTGATCCCACTCATCATCCTCACAAACCATCTCCGTAAAATCTTATTATTTGAACTGGCCCTTGAAATTTAGCGTGGTGAAAAGCAAAGAATGGGATGGCCTGAAAGACATGTCACTTTTTGAGGCTGTTGTCTTTCGCTTGCTGATGGTGGCTGGAGGGAGGAGGGTTGAAAGGGGGGAACTTATAATCTGCATATAGATGAGTGGAATGCATTAGTGGGGTCATTAATGAACAATAAAAAACTAATAAAGGGCTTGGCAAAATTGAGCCACCGGGCTAAGAATTGGGAGAAGATGTTGGGGGTAGATTTGGCAACCCCGCTGTTGTATTAAAAATTGGATATCTTCAGTGGCGCACACACACAGGACAAAACCAGTCAAACATGATTTTTATATGGTGTAATTGAAAAGGAGTTTAACCCTGATATTACATGATGGACCATCTCAATAACTTTTTCTGATGTGATTAATGAGCCAGCATATGGTGTGGATGTGTGTGTCTTTATGTAGTCCCTTAGCATACGAATCACTGCAAGTCTATAAACTAGTTGACTAGCAAATCCCTCCATTTTCATCAATGGTTACAGTGCGGCGAACAGAAGAGTTAAACTTCACAGTGAATACTCTTTCACATGGGATAAAAGCAAGCTGTCTTCGGCCAGATTGTCTGCGCTTGTTGGCAAGTTGAGAGACTAGAGGCTGATTATATTCTGGTTTGAGCTGCTTGACCTTAAGAGGTTATCCCTGTCGACCTGACTGACCTCATCAGCCTTGTACTTTGCACGACTTTTTCCTGAAGAGACCAGTGGTGACCAGTGACCTCCTGCCTTGTCTTGTCGCCGGAGTCGGGAGACAATCAACGCATTGCCTTGTTATTCATAAATAATATGACAAAAGGGAATGTAAACATAACTGGTATTAAATATGCTGTCCAAGAATTTTCCTACACACACTATTAGAAAACATGGAACACAAACATGGTTTGATAATAGTTAGCAAAGTTGTGCTACATGTAGGTTGCAAAGTGCTGTGAGTAGGAATATGAACAAGACTAATTGTTGCAACTTAGCACAGATTGTAAAAGTCCAACCAGTTAATGAGGACTGAGACAGCTTTCCTTTTAGTTTCAGTTTAGTTCACAGTTCAGTTCTATAAGCATTGTCCCCCACTTTGTGGAGTTCACTCTATGTTATACCAGACTGTGTCATTCTTATTTTTGATGAGAGACTTAGAAAAAAGTTATAAGAATGACTATAGCCTATACCTTTAAGTTTGAAACCACTAAACTCCAAGAAACATTTGGGTAAGTATTTAGAATTGTTTGAGTTTAAATGTTCTTTAGACTGCAACCAGTTAGATTTTGTTAAGGCTGTGAGTGAGCAAGCACATGTACAGTAGGGCGGACTGAGGAAATTTTCAGTGTAAGGGCTCAAAGTGTTTTTTTTTTAGCATTAGCTACACAGTGAAGTTCAGGAACGAAATGACTGAACTGACAAGAGCTGTATTGGAACAAAATACTATATGAGCTTTGGAGCATGCAAGTGGCAGTTTCCGCTTCTCAAAAGGATCCTTACAAGACCGTTTGGGACCTTGGAGAGTGCCTTTTTTTCTGTCTGTGTATGTTTGAAAAACAGTATTGTTTGGCATTACATTTGGGAGCACAGTTTGTTCTTGTTATCCTTGTCGTGTTGAAATGATTGGATGGCTTGGCCTTCAATTTTAGTGTATAGCAACAAGTAGACATGCTAGGCATGTCTCTCTCTCTCTCTCCCCCTCTCTCTCTCTCTCAAGAACATCTTGAGTCTGCCAAAGATAAAGTTTCACTATCCTTGGTGGAGTTTTTTAGGGCGCTTTTCAGAGTCCATTTATACATATCATTTGAGGGGCTGGGCCATATCAGGCCATTTTCTCTACTTTGCTGTAAGTGCTCAGATGTTCTTGCTTTGCATTTCAGAATTAATGTGAACATTTTAGTCAGGGGTGTTGGAAAGTGAGGGATTACCAAAGGGATTGAAGGATGAGGAGATATATACTCTCTCTCTCTCTCTCTCTCTCTCTCTCTCTCTCTCTCTCTCT
>JAGFZM010003921.1:0-15538 GCA_017657215.1 Limnothrissa miodon
GTGTTGTTTATATTATGATGAGAATTGTTTAAAACGACCAGGAACTATTACCCGTTGTTTGAATCATTGTCAATCTTTGAAAACAACTCCATAGTTCATAGCCATAGCCATCTTCTACAGCTGTAGTGTCTTAAAAAAAAACTAAAATATGATGAGGCAACTATAATTCTACTTTTTGTATTGTGAAAGTCAATGCAAATTTAGTTAAATATGTTATTGTTAAAGAGGTAGGTTAAGGTTATAATATTTTTGAAACACAAATATAACACACAATTTTGTTATCAAATCGAAAAAGACTAAGGTATGTTGACTTTTACCATTAACACCATTAACCATTAACCAATCACCACTTTGACCATCAACACCCACTGAGAATGTTATTTTGAAAAAGAAAAGTCCAATTTTCCTTGATGAAGTTCTTAACCCCCAGTGTGAAATATATGTAACATTACAAATCTTACAAAAGGGAGTAGTATTTAAAAAAAATGTCAGAAATGTGTGAACCATTGAGTCTATTTAATCCCCCCCGTATTTTTCCAATAAGGAGAAATGGGTCTGGGTCTGGGTATGGGCTAAAGACTGAATATGGTGGTGATTTTATTGAAAGCACTCCACAGTGCCGCGTCCCCTTCACAATATATCCAAAAGCCCTGTGTCAAATGTGCACTTGTTCAAGTTTCTGTGGTCCATCTGAGGTGGAGTCCATTAGTCCATCCTCAAAAAGGCTATAAGTGGCCATTCTTCCTATTGTAACTGAGAAAGCATAAACTACCAGAACCTTTGGCCTTCTGATCTACACTGCTGCCATTCAATCCATCCGCTGCTCATCCACCACAGTTTGGTTTAAAGCCTTTTTACTTGTCTTGAAAATTATGTCTAATTTGTATATTGTGACCCCAGACTTTAGTTGTTGAGGTTCTTTGACCTTGTTCCTTGTCGCCACCTAGTGGTTACAAATTATAAATATTAAGGATGCATCTGGATAAAGACTGTTCTGTCAAAGTTGCATTCTAAAATATAAAAGTGTTTTCTTAAGACTGATAAAAAATTGTATATAAGATTTCATTGTCATTCATGAGAATTATTGCATATGAAGACTGAGACAAGTGATAGGATATCTGATCTTTTCTGAATTTCCTCAGAAAATGACCGACCACCTTCCCTGACTCCGGGCCTGATAGACTACAACATGCCACTGACCACCACCTACCTGAAACAGATGAAGCTTCATTGCATGAATAACAATGAACAGGTAAGACTTGGCCTAGGCTTTTAAAATTTGCATTCGCGTCAAGTCATTTAGCCCATGCTTTTATTCAAATGGGACTCCCTGTGAAGCAAAAGCAAATATTTTAACGTATGCATGTATGTGCATTGCTGAAATTGAAACAGCTTACTTATTATGGCAAACTCCTATGTGATCAAAGTTACGTTCATGTCTTTAACCCTTAGGACCATCTGAGCTAAGTTAACCATTTCTGGCCACTGAAACAAAACACAGTTTATCTCTGTGTAGGATCACACTTAAAAAAGACAAAAAATATGCAGTAATGCCTGCAGTGCTCAAATAATTATGAGCTTATGAGTTTGCTATGTGCAGACTCTTCTTAGTTAATGATGGAAGCACAGCAGGTCTTGCACATCTCAGCCTTCTGTGTGGTTATTTGTGTCCACAGACAACACCTTGTCAAAATGGTGTGAATGCCCTTGTATCCCCCAGTGGTCAGAAAATGTTTAAGATCTATCGGAACTGAAAATGTGGCACTGGTACAGATGCACACATGTGCATATGCACCTTTTTGTCTTATTTGCGTGGAACCTATGCATTTGTGTGTGTGTGTGTGTGTGTGCGTGTGGGTGGGTGGGTGGTTGTGTGGGTTGTCAGGGCGCCTGGGTGGGTGAATGTGTGGGTGGGTAGACGACTGCTTGCTGCCTGTGTGGGGGCATGATTACCAGCAAGGGAATACGGTCTTGCTTCATTCCAATTAACTGAAGCTCTAAACGGAAGACTAATTAGCTGAGGTGTGAGAGAACTAGTGGAGTGCCAATTTACCGATGAATGCCAGCGTGCCCTGATGGGGGTGATCCAGCCATTCCATTACTGACAGATTGGAAAAGTAAAGGACAAGCCGAGGGGAAAAAATGTTTTAATCTCATAGCACTCCAAGTGTGTTTTGCTAGGCTAATTAAAATGAAAACAAAAAAGCTACTGAAAATGTATGCTTTGAAAAAAAATGACACTTTCAATTATTGTTTTGTTGATTAACCAAATAATAACTTTACATATACCTCTAGGTCCTCATCCATCCATCTCCCTTGAAAACTAAAAACAGGTGGCTGTTTGGTTTCACATGTAGGTTTGGTTTCCAAGGCTGGTTTGAGCTGTACTTAGGAGGGACTAGACAGGAAGCTTGAAACAATGAGCTAGATACAAACAGGGAAGCACAGCACAGGGTTCAGTGGGTTTAGGGTGGGTGAGTGGGGGCATGTCAAAAGAATGCCTGTTCTGGCTTGAGGTCAGGACTTTTAAATGCTTTTTTCCATGCCTGTGATCTTGAGTGTTTGCGTAGTGAGAGGAGGAGAGAAGAGGATGGGGGGTGAAAGAAGGATATGGTGGAGAGGCCGGACAGCCCTGCAGGACGTGTATGTCCAGAACAATTCAATAATAGAGGAAATTATCAAGCATCCTTCCTGCTGGCTGGAGACAAGGGGCGGAGGCTCCTTTAACTGTGTGCTTCGGGAGTGTAGTGTAGGTGTGTGTGTCTGTGTGTGTGTGTGTGTGTGTGTGTGTGTATGTGTGTGCGTGCGTGCAGGGAGAAGGTGGGGGTGGCAAGGGACAGGGGAGGATGGAAAAAAGAATTAAAGGTGGAGGGATGGTTCATTATCATTTATGGGGCTCATTCCCATTTACTCGATTTTCTCCACAGGAGAGTCATCCAATTTTCCCCTTATTTTTTTGTACTGACAAAGCAGTGGTGGTGAATCTCCCAGAAGAGCTGGGCTAATAATTTGAGGTCAAACAAGACATGACAAAATGGGCAGAAGGCATTTGTCTTTGTGAAACGGTTAAATAAACATACTGTGTTCATAATGTTGTTGAACCTAACATAATGACAAACCCGCCGATTATCACTGAATGAGAAACTGTAGTTCAAACTATAACCTCTAGATGGCACTTTTCCCATGCTGTTACTGTCAAGCCTTTTGACAAAGCATCTGTTGACTGTTTTTAAAACAAACGATGTAGACACTGATTTGCAATTGTGAGCTAGTGTGCCCCTGGGGTCTATGGGAAAATATCACATGTTTTTTTTTTTTTTTTTTTACCACTGCTTATCACAATTCATGTTACTGTATGTCTAAGCAGGAATTTCTGGCAGGAAGCAAGGAAGCAAAGTCACATCTGGCAAACAGTAGCATGGTCCGGATATAATTTTTTGCTGCTTTTCAGTATCATTACTAATAATAATTGATAATTTAACCTAATTTTGTGATTTAAAGACTGATTTTTAGTTGGTATGTTTGAGTGTTACCCTCTGGGTGTCAGTTTTGTTTCAAACAAGCTGAGAATTAAATTCTTTTTTGTAATGAGTTCTTGCTAATTAGCCCAGACTATGACTTTTGCAACAAGCCCTGTGGATGATTAGCTGTCAGGTTCCTATGAAGATAGATACGTTATTGATCCCCGAGGGAAAATTAAAGTTGTTTTTTTTTTTTTTTTTTTTTAGACAGGCTTAAAAGTTCTAAGATAGAACTTAGGCTGCTTCAGACCTTTAAATTTAGTGCTTCATCAAACTTCATTCCCTTCTTTAAATCAATTAACATACGTGTTAATTATTATTGTTTTTGAAAAAAAATAAAAATAATTGCTAACTTTACAATATCGTACAGGTAGGCTACCCATTGTGTCTTAACTGCTTTGCTGCTAGTCTATTGAAATTAAAAATTGATTTCTAGGCTACTCTGTAAACTTCTTGCATAAAAGCTATACACAGCTATAACATGCAAAGGGACTAAAGGCTAAAAGTTATAGTTAGTGAAAATGACAATGCAATTTGTTGAGAATAAAATTGCCTTTTTTTTTAGCTGTCTGTGAAAAAAATGGGCTGGGTAGATTTGTAGGTAGCCTACTGTGTTGCACTTTACTGTGTTTAGTACGCGGCGTGACGTCAGCAGCCACTGCCCCGCCTCCGTCTTCGGGGCTGGTTGCCAGCGCTAGTCACAGCGAGGGTCCTGTCTCTCTCTCTGGTAGCTCGATATTGTTAAAATATTAAAACACGCGACATAGGGCTAGAAGAAGAGATATCGAAGAGGGAGTTACCACACATATTTAAAATATCACGGGCAAAAATTAAGGTAAGCCTTTTACCTGGTCATGTTCTATTGCTTTAATTTTCTTCCTGACAGGCGATGGACATGATACCAAGACCGTTTCAGATATTTCCCCAGTTGTGGGAAATTAATTTAGTGGCAGGCAAAGCTAACACTGTTATTGCAAAACATTTCATTCAGTTCAATTTAATAACAAAACAGTCCAGTGCAATTTATTATGTTTAATCACATAGGGCATAGTCTATTTCTCACTTAGCCTATTGATGTACAAATATGACTATTAATGCGGTGGTTTTACCGTAGTAGCATGTCACATCAGGACTATTTGCCTACTACGTGCTTGCCGCAATTCTAATGTTTGGACGTGGGGCACATGTTATGGACAATAGCGCTTATTCAGGAATATCGTAAGTAAATAGTCCTGTCGATGTTGGTAATGCTCTCAGTGGTAAAACTCGACCGGTAATGTTTTGCAGTGCCCATGCTTTTTTTCCTGAAGTGTTCGTCAGACCTGAAATGCTATTTTGTTTCACGGTTTATTAACGTGATCGGCTACTTCACACCCTTTCCACAGTGCGAGCGCAACGTGCTGCCACTTGCATAGGTCTATAGGCCAGGGGACTTTGACATTACATTTTTACTAAGCAAGCTGCGGGAAATGTTGAATAATTAGTGGACATAAGTTTAGCGATTTTTAGTCAAATTATTGATTTAGTTGGTTAGTGCCATATAAGATTATTATATTATTTGTTAGTTAAATGTTTCACCTCAGTTTTACTTGAATACAATCAATTTTGAAAGTTTCTGTCACCCTTTTTGTCAACCTTCGCATGTTGTTGCTAAGGGTTTACGAAATGGTTATTATTAGCGTGTATTGCTGTTGGTTGATGTAGCAATAATCTAGACATTAAGCATTGGTGATTTTAGAGTTGAAATAGCATAAATAGCGCATAGATAGCATGTAGTTCTAAGGGTTCCAATGTAATTTCTTACCCCACAACCTGTGGTTGCCTGTATGCAACTTTTTGTCAGTGGGGAACTTATTTCTAAGATTGTGACATTAGATCACCCTTTCTTACCTATTCTTCCACAATTCTCAACTCTTAACCTGTATACACTTGTATAGGCCTATAAAATTTATCTCAAGAAGACATAGGCTACACCACCTTACACAAACCAAATGATTACACAAACAAAATGATACATTGCTGGTTTTACCATCAATCAATTCAGGGGGGAAAAAAATCACACTTCTGGAGGTGGGATGACTTAACTACGGTTGACATTTTAGGATGGGCATAATGAAAGCAGAGTGGACCTTTGGCACATAAAGGGTTAATAGCTTTAAAACCATCTTTATTATTGGTTGCCTTCTGCCACAGCCTCAAATGAATAAAGCCCTCCTAAAAAAATATTTTTTCCTGACCCCTGTGAGTCATTCAGTTAGAGGGAGCAAGCCTGAGCAGTAATCCCTCCCTTGAGCCAAGCTGTGTGGCAGTGTGTGTCTCCTTGGTGTTTGTGTCCTCCCTTGCTCGCACCGTCCTTTCCCCTCTCCTGCTCAGTCCTTTGTCTTGGCCCCGTAGTGTTTGCCAATCTATCACACTCCACTTTGCTCAAGTAGAGAAAGACCTACACCTGAACCTTGACTCAGTTTCACCTAGAGCTGCTGCACACAAGAACACACAAATCACATGCAAAGCACAACCTTGTTGTCTGGAATCTGTCCAGTCTTATAGTCTAATATTCTCAATAGACATATTGCCAAAAATGTGTCTCTCTAATTTATTTAGGGGTTAAGTATTCAACTTTCAGGTACAAAATGAAGAAAATAGACGAGGCTATAGCATGTAGCAAGCCTAAAAGAATTGCCAAGTTTCATACGAAATGACATAAAAAATATATAATTTAACAAAAGCCATTTTATTGTATTTGCTAACTAATTATTAGTAGGCTAAGTGACTTTCTTTTTCTTCGAAACTAAGTTATAATGGTTGACCTTGTTTAAAAGTACCCAAGGCTCTCTTAAATGAACAGGGAAAAGAAACCATTCTGGTTAAAGACTACTTTGTCAAGTGGTAGTAAATTGCTTCTCAGAAAATGAAAGTGCAGAAAATATGTTCCCAGAATATATTTTGGCATTACCCCTCTGCTCTCTAAATAACAGTGTATAATGTTTACCTCAATAGTGTAAGATGGTGTCCATATGCTCATTCTGCATGCAAATTATATAGGCCTATTGCTTTAATTCATAATTACTCTAATTGTCATGCATATAATTGCATTATTTCTTTTTTTTATCATTCCCTTTGTATACTGTTTTGTAGAACAACAGAAGACAACATATTTTGCAAATTACTGTTAAATCTTCATGGTGAATGTCTGCTTTGTTATTAGGCATTAGTTGAAAACAGTAGATTGATTGCTTGATGAATTGATTGTTATGTCAACTTTTTTTGGTGTTTGGTCATAGTTGTTTTCTAATGCTGTAGTAATCGTCTTGTGATGGCAGCGGCAGGAGAAGGGGGAGACCACTGGATGGTCGGGCCGTGACGTGATTGCGCGTCCTCGCTGTGTAATTTCTAGGCTCTTCACGCCTCGTTTCCTCTCAGCTAGTGGGAGACAGAGCATGCCGGCACTGAGTGGAGCTTTGGGGGTTTAGGAGGGTTTCGGGGGTTGGTGGGGGGAACCCAGCGACTCTCTTGGTGTAGCCCCTCTGACTCAGACCTTGCTCCCTGCCGGCAGCTTGGTACTTGCCTAGTAGGGTACTGCCTATGTGTGCTGTGTTTAAGGCTCAGCCTGTGGAACGGCTCCTTTGCAGAGGTACTTAGTGCGGTATCCCTCCTAGCCAGTAGCGTTCCTGAGGCGGTTTTAAGTGCAGCTTAAGCAGCTATAAGCAGTTTTGGTATATTGCAGCAGGTCAACGTCATGACCCACAGTGATCGCCTACATCCATTCTGGGCCTGGGTTATTTGTCAGATCAGTTCCAGAGGAGAAGAGGGTTAATCAGCGCTTTTGCGATAGATTTGACGCTGACTGGATTAAAGTGGAATGGTAGTGTAGGACCGTGTGGTAATCTGGGTTGTAGATGGTGTGTGTGTGTGTGTGTGTGTGATCAGATAAAGTCTTTGAGCAGTCTTTCCCTCCCCTCCACGATGGCAAATAGGCTCATAGGCCTGTGTGCATAGAAAATTCTGTGAGAAATGTAACCCTTTATGGGTAGCATAGGTGTCAGTTGTGCATAGGCAGTTTCATTAGAGGGAATCTTGTCTGCTCATTTTCCAGTATGTGTCTTTCACCGTTGCATCGGCACAAGAAGAATTGATCAAAGGTGCAATTAAGTGTTGCAGTGCTGTTGGGTTTGACTGCATGGGGGAGCAAAGACTACGGTGGTGGTGGGTGGTTGGGGGTTGCTGATGGGCTGTAGGGGTTTGTACTGGAAGGAAGTGACATAGATTGGTTGCAGAGGTCACCAAGTGAAGCTTCTCCTGGCTTCCCTGTTGACCTAAATAAATCCACCTTGTGCCCTGTCACTTTTCTGAGGAGGCGAGCTCAGCATGTGTCACAGTGATGGAATTGAAGGCCACAGGGGTATACGGAGCTTTGAAGCTGCATGCAAGACAGAGCCACAAGCAATCTCTGTTTCTAAACCAACAACCAAGGAGAATGGGCAAAAAAAAAGATGTGCACTAGGCTATTTAGGCTTAGGATAGTATAGCCTTGGATGAAACATCATGGTTGTTATTCCAATCTGCAGACTTACAGGAAATGTGTCAGTCTGTGCAGTAGGGCTGTGCAATTAATCGAAAAGTAATCGTAATCGACATTCAGAACCTATAATTGAATAAATTTTCCCAGGTCAATTATTTCAATTACTTTCCCTTTTAAAAACACTACTGCATGTGGAGTCATGTGATCCCACTCCGTTTCGTTATTCAGCAGAGCAGCTTGTACCAAAGACAAAACTTGTCAGTGGGCTATGAGGGTAAAAAAATAAAATAATAATTGCTTTTGTTTGCCTTTATCCGTTTTATCGGTCTTAATCTGTTTTGAGGAGAATTCACTGTTCTGTTCAACAAATGCAACAGATTTCCAAAGTCAATGAGAAATCGTGTAAAATAATCGTGATTTCAATCATGACCAAAATAATCGTGATTATGATTTTTTCCATAATCGAGCAGCCCTACTGTGCAGAGTACACTCTAGTGTGTGTATTTGTGTCAAATAGCTGCTCTGTTACAATAGATCTCCTTTTATCATGGGTATCAGAGAAATTTGATGGAGTATTTGGAGATGCATGGAGATGTTCTTTTTTTCTCTCGTAGTTTATGTGATAAAATCATTGTTCGGTGATTTTGTATTAGTCTACAGACAGGCCATTTACTTCATACAGCAATATGTCAGGACTCATTATTTATGTATGTATGAATGAAAACGTAACTTTTTATAATGATATTGACTGCAGATTTATGTTTTTGAAAATTCAAGGGGAGTTCTGGTCACTTTATCACTATCCCATTGCCTAGAGACAGTCTTTGTGCCATTCACCAAATCTGAGTGATCCTGAGTCGAGCCATTTCTCAACAGGATGCTCTGGCTTTTGTGGCTTGCAGATTGTGTGTCTTGTCTGTCTTTGGGGTATCTTCCTCATATTTCCCTTGTATTTCCCTTGTATACATTTGCTTTTTTCCCCAACATCATGATGCTCGGTTTAGACCTAAATTGCTGTAGCCAAGCTACTTTAGTATTAGGATTTTTTTTTTCTTCATTTTTTTTTAAGTAGCATTAAACTGCAACCTCATTCATTGTACCAAGTGAATTGAATGCCCTTGTCACCTCTCAAACAATAGGCCCTACACCTTGTTAGTTTAGAAAATGCAGTACATTTGTGAGGCATTAAAAAGAAAACGGCATTGGGCAATTACTATAATGTTACTCATGTACAAAGAGCATTCTCCACTTTGCCCCCCTTTTCTACATTCATCTACAGCTGCCTGGACATACCCTGGCATTATCCTTACAGCCATTTATAGGAATGTGAAATGTAATGGAGTTTTGCATTTGGCATTACACATGATATAGATCGTGAATGTAAGCAAGCAGTTTTTCTTTTTTTTCTGTGTGGACGGGAAAGTGGACAAAATGTCTGGGACCAAATACTTGGCATGCAGTACATTGTGCTTCATCAATTGTAGCCTTTACAATGGGTATACAGTAGATAGATGCATTAATACCAAGGGCTTATATAGCCTGTGAATCAATGGAACTTCTAAAAATCCTGGATATATGGAAGAATATTATATTATAACACTGCATTGAACTGTTATAATGGCACATTTTGGCACCACAAATATATTATAAAGTCTTTGCATTGTGAAAGATGGAAATTCTTCATGATCCTTGAATAATTTTCAACCTGTACGTATTGAATAGCTAGCAGAACTGATAATAAATCAGTAAATAGCTTTTATGTAATGCATTACTTGCATCTACTTTGTAGTCCTGGTTTAGTGTCACCTTTCCCTTGGGCGTGCCTCAGTTCAAATAGCCACTGTGGAACCTCAGAACTTTTGTGATCCAGGTGGTGGGAATGGAGGGGCAGTGAAATGAATGGCTAATCGCAAGCATCCCACCATTCCACTCTGTCTCCATTTGGCACAGAGCACCGGGTGCCGTATCCATCAGTGTAATTAATAGGCTGACGAGCCATGAGATTTATGAACAACTTCACTCTTGCTCTTCTCCCACCCCCATACCTCTACCAACTCTTGCCCACCCCCCAGCCCCCACCTCCCACTCTTCAGCCACCGTGAACGTATCCTTGCTGCCAGGTGTTCCCTGCTGATAGATTTAGCAATCGCTGACATATAGATGGAGTCTAATTGGTAAGGGCACAACATCCTCCTTCCACCCTTTGCTTGCCACCAGATCCAGGGTTGGCCGTTGTTGGCCGGGGCACAATCCTGAAACAGGAGAAGCAGCTTCCTCCCAACGCCCCTTTTGTCCATTTCCTTTTTTACCTTTTGTTCTGGGGCTGTCAGACTGCACTGTATAAGGTAACATGCAGCGGTGGTGTAATTGACTGCGGGGATAGCGTTTCAGATGCATTCTCATTCACTACCCCAGCCCTCCCTCTTCCCCATTCCCTGGTCCCAACCCCTCTCTATCTCCCCCCATTCTCCCTCTCAGCCCCCTCAGAGTTTCTGTTCAGATTGGGCCTGAACAGATTCTTCCCTGTGCTAGACCATATGACAGAAACACATCATCTGGATTCCAACAGCCACAGAAATAGCTGCCTGGGCTTGCTGGGCCAATCAATGAAGGTCAGCTGGAATCATTGATTAAAGTCCGTCTTCATGTAATAGAATGCTTTTCTTTTTCTTTTTTTTTCTCAAGGCCCTTATACAGTGGTGTAGTGTCGCCAGCAGGCTGTGACGTTAATTTGTCAGTTTGTCCTTCTACAGGGTACCTGCCAGCCCCCCTAGCTGCGTCTACAGCTAATCGTGGTGAACTATGTATCTCTGGTGCCGTTGACATGCAAGAGTGTTGGTACTGTAGGTGCTTGCAGTGCTAAGTGTGTGTCCGTGTGTGTTGTTGCTCGTGTCTCTGTGTGTATGTCAGTACTGGTATTTTCCCCTCCTCATGGTTGGTTTTCTGCTCGATCAATACTCTGCAGTAGAAGCTTGCAGTTTGCACCGTGTTAATCCTCGCAGGGCTACGTGGTGTGTGTGTGTGGATTCGCATTGCGCCTTGGTCAACCCAACAGCACTCTTATCAATACCCTCACCTTTGCGACGAAGAATGATACACTCTGCCAGCCGGCTCTCGTGGCCTCCCATTGATCTGTGAGGAGGAAAGAGAAGGAAACACAACTAACAGGGTATGGGTGTCTAAGGGCCACTGGGAGATAATGAATGATTGGCAGCTGTCGTTATGCTCCCCTGTTCCTTTTTTAATCTCAAGTCCTTTGTGAAGGCATTAAAGAAAGCTGTTTGGTGCCAGGAAACATCTAACATAATCTTGCATCCTTGGCTTAAATTATGAATTTCTCAGAATAAACCACAACAACTGTCTAGTTATTATGATGGGGGAATGGCACTCACTGCAGTAAGAGCTTTGCTATGCATTTAACCAAACTGCCCCTCAGCATAAATAATTTTCTGAAGCATGCAGCCATTCTGAATAGAATAAAACCATGTTATTGTGGAAAATGGGATCTCTTGGATACAGAGGGCTGAGCAGCAAACATAATTTACTTATTGGGCTTTACTGAGTTCTGTCCTGCATGTCCGCCTTCTCAAAATTGTTGTGCAGCATTTCCGACATAAGGTTCCACATCAGTTTCCATGGCAGCCGGTAGGGGTGGGCGATATAGTCTAAAATTTATATTGCGATATATTTTGAACCATAGACGGTAGATGATATATATCACGGTATACTTTGGTATGTAACTACAGCATAACAGGTTCTTAATGGTTACCATAGCATAAAGTCAATATGTACAACAGTTGTTTAATCATCGGAGGTGTTTATATTGGACTCTCAAATTCACACAGAAGTAAACTGTTAAGCTGCATTTGTGTCAGGCAGTAGCTGTTCAATTTATAGGCTCTTACACAGTTTTGTTGTAAGAATGAAAAGGTGCTATCAATAAGGTGAAGCTACAGGTCAACATTTTTTCACATGGTTGTGGAGAGGCAATGAGCCTATCACGGTATGGCGATATGACCCAAAATCTCTATCATTGGCCAAATGCATATTGTATTCGGTATATATTGTCTATATTGCCCACCCCTAGCAGCCGGTAAACATTCCATGTTCTCTCTCCCCCCTATTTTTAGAGGACTACATTTTGCCGCAGAGCAGGTATCTCTCAGGTCTTCACCAGCAGAAGAGAAGACGGAGAGGTAGAAGAGGAGGAGGGAATGGAGGGTGTGAGAGAGGGAGAGGGGGATAGAGGACAGGTGGAGGAATGCTTGTGCCCCTCCTGCAGAGGAGCAAGCGGTCTTTACCTCTTTGAATGCAGGCTTTCACACAAAGGAAGGCGGCGGCGGCGGCAGCAGCAGGGCCCGGACGAGTGTAGATGAGGAAACAAAAGGAACAGCCAACAGGAAGAGGGATGCTGGATAACTGGATTAGCTTCAAATGACTCCAGACCGGTTCCGGCTTCTGCTAAAATGCAGCTCTTGTGACAGTCCCCACTGTGTGTTGTGCTTGTCATCTCACACCAATAATGAGGAAGTAGAAAAACATAGGCGTTTTGAATCTTTAGATTTATTTTTGGCCAAGTTGATAAATGGAATTTTGCTTGTGTATTAGTTAAGGAGGGGCATCTTTGATATTTTCAAGTGTTAGCAAAGTTGTGTGAGTAAATGAAACTATAGCCTCCCTCTACATATTTCAAAGCCTTCCACATGGAATAACAGCCAAAACCTCTCTCTTGGAGGAGCATCACTCGTTTAGTTTGTGGTAGCATATCTATATTTATGAGCTTTGATGCCGTGCTTTAGTTAAAGGAACCATCATGAGCCAACCAACCATCTCCCTTCATCTAGGCCCAACTACAGCGCCAAAGTCCAAGCTGTTTGGTACAGAATGGGCTGTAAGCTGTTTCGCTCTCGCTGTCTGTCTCTTCAGTGTTAAAAATAGAAGCACATCCAAGTTAATCACTTTTTAAACAGCATAGCCCCTTTCTCTTAATTCAAAATGGCAGAACCACCCTGCCTTGCATTCAAGGATGTGGTTTTTAGGAATGGTACAAGGCATCTCGGAACAATAGCTGTGAAGATGAAAGCTCTAGACCAGTTTTTTCATGCACACACACACACACACACACACACACACACCACACACACATACACACACAACCCAGGAGCACTCAGAGTTGTTGGCAGCATTATGAGCGAACCTGTAATTGGTCTAGCGAAGTAAACGAGCAGTTGGGCTCAGCAGATGAGATGGGTTGCAGAGGCTGAGAGAGTCGAGCATGGGGTGTGGGTGTAGCAGAGAGAGGCTTTCTTCGTTACAGAGCCACTGCCTCCCTCTGAGACGCCAACTCTTTTGTGCTCCTTCATCTGTCAACCAAAGACAAAACAGGAGGATTATGAACTGTTCTTTCACTCTCACACCATTTAGGGTGATCCCACTCATCATCCTCACAAACCATCTTCGTAAAATCTTATTATTTGAACTGGCCCTTGAAATTTAGCGTGGTGAAAAGCAAAGAATGGGATGGCCTGAAAGACATGTCACTTTTTGAGGCTGTTGTCTTTCGCTTGCTGATGGTGGCTGGAGGGAGGAGGGTTGAAAGGGGGGAACTTATAATCTGCATATAGATGAGTGGAATGCATTAGTGGGGTCATTAATGAACAATAAAAAAACTAATAAAGGGCTTGGCAAAATTGAGCCACCGGGCTAAGAATTGGGAGAAGATGTTGGGGGTAGATTTGGCAACCCCGCTGTTGTATTAAAAATTGGATATCTTCAGTGGCGCACACACACAGGACAAAACCAGTCAAACATGATTTTTATATGGTGTAATTGAAAAGGAGTTTAACCCTGATATTACATGATGGACCATCTCAATAACTTTTTCTGATGTGATTAATGAGCCAGCATATGGTGTGGATGTGTGTGTCTTTATGTAGTCCCTTAGCATACGAATCACTGCAAGTCTATAAACTAGTTGACTAGCAAATCCCTCCATTTTCATCAATGGTTACAGTGCGGCGAACAGAAGAGTTAAACTTCACAGTGAATACTCTTTCACATGGGATAAAAGCAAGCTGTCTTCGGCCAGATTGTCTGCGCTTGTTGGCAAGTTGAGAGACTAGAGGCTGATTATATTCTGGTTTGAGCTGCTTGACCTTAAGAGGTTATCCCTGTCGACCTGACTGACCTCATCAGCCTTGTACTTTGCACGACTTTTTCCTGAAGAGACCAGTGGTGACCAGTGACCTCCTGCCTTGTCTTGTCGCCGGAGTCGGGAGACAATCAACGCATTGCCTTGTTATTCATAAATAATATGACAAAAGGGAATGTAAACATAACTGGTATTAAATATGCTGTCCAAGAATTTTCCTACACACACTATTAGAAAACATGGAACACAAACATGGTTTGATAATAGTTAGCAAAGTTGTGCTACATGTAGGTTGCAAAGTGCTGTGAGTAGGAATATGAACAAGACTAATTGTTGCAACTTAGCACAGATTGTAAAAGTCCAACCAGCTAATGAGGACTGAGACAGCTTTCCTTTTAGTTTCAGTTTAGTTCACAGTTCAGTTCTATAAGCATTGTCCCCCACTTTGTGGAGTTCACTCTATGTTATACCAGACTGTGTCATTCTTATTTTTGATGAGAGACTTAGAAAAAAGTTATAAGAATGACTATAGCCTATACCTTTAAGTTTGAAACCACTAAACTCCAAGAAACATTTGGGTAAGTATTTAGAATTGTTTGAGTTTAAATGTTCTTTAGACTGCAACCAGTTAGATTTTGTTAAGGCTGTGAGTGAGCAAGCACATGTACAGTAGGGCGGACTGAGGAAATTTTCAGTGTAAGGGCTCAAAGTGTTTTTTTTTTAGCATTAGCTACACAGTGAAGTGAACGAAATGACTGAACTGACAAGAGCTGTATTGGAACAAAATACTATATGAGCTTTGGAGCATGCAAGTGGCAGTTTCCGCTTCTCAAAAGGATCCTTACAAGACCGTTTGGGACCTTGGAGAGTGCCTTTTTTTCTGTCTGTGTATGTTTGAAAAACAGTATTGTTTGGCATTACATTTGGGAGCACAGTTTGTTCTTGTTATCCTTGTCGTGTTGAAATGATTGGATGGCTTGGCCTTCAATTTTAGTGTATAGCAACAAGTAGACATGCTAGGCATGTCTCTCTCTCTCTCTCCCCCCCTCTCTCTCTCTCAAGAACATCTTGAGTCTGCCAAAGATAAAGTTTCACTATCCTTGGTGGAGTTTTTTAGGGCGCTTTTCAGAGTCCATTTATACATATCATTTGAGGGGCTGGGCCATATCAGGCCATTTTCTCTACTTTGCTGTAAGTGCTCAGATGTTCTTGCTTTGCATTTCAGAATTAATGTGAACATTTTAGTCAGGGGTGTTGGAAAGTGAGGGATTACCAAAGGGATTGAAGGATGAGGAGATATATACTCTCTCTCTCTCTCTCTCTCTCTCTCTCTCTCTCTCTCTCTCT
>JAGFZM010003922.1:0-15268 GCA_017657215.1 Limnothrissa miodon
GAAACCCTGGAGCCTGGGAGGCCGCTGCAGTCTCCCGTCGCCAACGATGAGTGGCTGCCGCCGCCCGTGACGATCAACTCCGTCCCCCGTCTAGACTATGCGGGTGAGCCGTGGGAGGAAGCGTTACGTGGCGACAGGCAGACGCCCAGCGTAACGGGGCTGGGGCTGTCTCTGGAAATCAACCAGCCTGGAGTCATGTTGAGGAGGCCTGAGAAAGACCCCCCAGCTCGCCCCTGCTACTACAGGCCTCCCAAGGACCCCCCCAGCCTGGACCCTCCCAGCCTAGAGCCCCCGCTGTCCCTTCACTCAGACATCAACGCTGGGCACCACAGGCCCACCCATTGCCACCTACCCTGCTGCAATCGCCCCCTGCCACCGCAGTGTAAGTGGCACCCTCTTCTAGGTTCATCTGTTGCGATTTTCTTTAAAACATCAACAAAAAAAAAACTAAATCAGATGTTTAAGTCTATGCTCATAAAACAAAACTCTTCATTATTAAAATTGTTTGTTCAGTTGTAGAGATGTATTTATTTAGATTAGTAAAAGTCGGCCTAAATTAATCTTTTACAAACCACCTTTTATATAAAATTACATATCAACAGTACATTTAATAAACCACAACATAAGCTTTTCCTTAGAATGGTACAAAGTTTAAGTCTACCGGTATAACATAACAATGTGGCAGTAATGGGAGATATCCAGTAGCTCCTTCAATTCTTTTGCTCTAAAAATGAAAGCATGTCCAATTGTTTGCTAATGCCAGGCCATCTTGTACACGGGAACCGCTTTGCCTGGCCCTGTCCTCGTCTGCACCCCGTCGATTCGGGCCGCCAGCACCCCTGCTTGACCACGCAGCCTGTACAAGACCCGCTCCGCCTCCCTAGACCCAAGTACATGAGCAGCCCTCTGTTATCTGCAGAGTTACTGTGATTGATTGACCCTCTCTTACACTGAGCGTTTAGATCATGTCTGCTATTTCACTCTCAAAGATGCATTTGCACATAGATATGTAGCACATCTTTTCATTGATATTGATCATTGATCTGAAGCATTGTGAAGTGTTTCTTACTTTGCCGTCTACCAGATATGTAGTGCATATTTTCATTGGTATTTTCATTGATATTGATCACTGAATTGAGGCAGTGTCATTGTGAAGTTGTTTTTACTCTGCTCTGCCTAGATCAAATATGTAGCTCATATTTTCATATTAATCATCGAAGTAAAGCGGTGTCATCTGCCACCTCTAGACCAGTTCTCAAGGGCCCAGGGCAGCGGAACTCCTCTCCTGTCCGTGAGGTCATGACGGAGGTGTGTCCTACACCAATGTTTCCGCCCACTCCGACTCCAACTCCAGCCCTGGAGATAAAGAAGACCATCAGTCTACCTGATAACTGTCGTAAGTGACATATGTCTTCTTCTCACATCTCCAGGGGTTACTCGGAGGGCCTGGGACCGGTGTTGCCAGGCTAGGGCCACCTAAAGCACTTTTCCACCATAGTCCTACACTTCCCCTGGCCAATCAGTGGGCAGTGGTCTGTTCACATCATGTTTTAGTACCTGCCTGGCCCAAATAGAACCTGGCTGAAGTAGGTATAAAAAAATAGTACTTGCTACTAGGTACTTTGGGCGGGTGGAAAAGCAAGAAACGAGTCCAGTAGAGTCCAGAAGAGCCTAGCAAAACTGGGTCTGTAGAAAAGCGCCACTAGTTGTTACCGTTATTTTTCACTGATCTCCAGCCTGCATCAGGGAACTCATAAGCTTAGGGAAGCCATAAGCCAGGTTTCGCTCGGATCAGAATATATGCACTGGCCAATCAGAGTACAGAGGGAGGGCTGAAAACAGTAACGCTGAATTCAAATGATGCATTCCCAGCGTGTGATGTACATCACAACCAAACAGTAGTGATTGGTTGAAGCTAAGAGTCATCCCACCCTGTGGAGTGAATGAATGCCTATGGCTAAGGTTCAGATGCTTTGCATAAAGTGAAATGATGTAAAAGCAGTCCATGCATCAGGCTACCGACAGAGGGCCCAGGAGAACATGTAAAAATTATAATCAAAGGTCGAGGGGACCCAAAGATGTTTTCTGCTATCCAAGAGGGTTTATACATTTATAAATCGTTCAGCTTGAGAGCAGGCTACACATGGAATGGAATAAATTTATCTTCCTTATTCTATCTTGTTTGTATGGGATTATTGCACAGTATATACACTCCGGCTGTGATTTATAAATGCCAAGTATACACATGGACGGGGTAATTGTGCAGTGAAGTGCAGTCATTTTAGTTTAAACATTTTAGTTTATTTGCCTTAAAGCCTCTATGTGTAGAATTTATCTTCTATTTATCTTCGTCTTTTATTAAAAATATATTTTTTATTTTAAAAATATAATGTAAAACGATGGTAATTACCTCCATGAATAAATTGTAGTGTTCCGGTAAACTTGGTCATTTCCATTTATATATAGATATGGCTGGGGACCAAAGAAGAATATCCATTTTGCGCCGCCATTTTCAAAAGTACGGGTTCTTGTAGGGGAGAGCAGTATCGTATATTCAGCTCCGCCTTTCGTGTTTCCGCTCAGAGACTGAGTAGCAGAAACTGAGATAAGAGCGAGCGAGCGAGCGTTCGGCCTCCGTAGCAAGAAATTAGGATTGTGGGAAGGGGAGGGCTAATACATTTTATTCAAACGTATGCAGTATACCACTTCGCCGATAGATGGGGAATTCTGATACGATCCTACACATAGAGGCTTTAAACACTATTCTGTCTTCAGTCTTCACACACAATGCAGTTACTGTCATTTTGTGAAAACAATAACTGCCTAAAAAAATAATGCCTAAAGGACATTACAATTTAAACGTAACCTCTAATAACCATGTAGCACTAAACTAAAGTATGCACTTTTTATTTTCTTTTGTTTCAGGAAACCTTTTCATAACATACTCCATAGATACAGCTGATGAGATCCCAGCATTCGTGAGTTTCTTGATGACGCAAGGCTTTTGTCCGGCTGTAAGTATTTGCTGATTGGCCTTGAGGAATTCTGTACTTGCATCACACATTGTTCAACGTAAAACATCCTGCTTTGTTTTTCGGCCTTAGATTGATATATTCGACGACCCTGTCAGACAACTGGATATAAATAAATGGATGGATAGTTATTTAAAAGACGTAAGTTCACATGACATGTCTGATTGTAGCCTACAGTCTATCTAAAGTCTACCTGCCATAATCAGAAACAGCATTGTGTCCCTCTGTCTTTTGTTAATGAGTGGTGCTGTGTTACAGAAATCAGTGTTGATTATCATGGTCATAAGCCCCAAATACAAAATTGATATTGAAGGCGACGGCTCTGATGAGCATGGACTTCACACCAAGTACATCCATAGTCAGGTAGGTGACGGCTCTGATGAGCATGGACTTCACACCAAGTACATCCATCGTCAGGTACTGTAGGCCTTCTGTCCAGTAGGAAACTATGACCACGATGACATGAGACATGCTATTTTCTATTGTTGTTTTTTACTGTTTCTCACAACTTACTTAACTCAAGAACAGACAGACAGGAGACCACCAAACTTAACCTTCAGTGGTCATTTGAACCATCTGATAACTACGTGTGTGTGTGTGTTAGCTAAAACTTGTGTTTCTACCTCAGCTACAGAATGAGTTCATTCAGCAGCGCTGCCTGAATTTCCGATTCGTCCCAGTATTGTTCCCAAACGCAACACAGGTGAGTCGCACTTCTCCATGTGTGGGGGGACTATTTAATAGCAGTGTATATATTGACCTTATTGTTCATATCATATCTTAAAACCGTACATAACTCTTTATATGTCATACTTATATATCTTGTGTATACTACATATACTTATCCATCCGTACAGTACTGTATTCATACATACTGTTTATTCTACAGAATAGAATGAATGACAATAATGACAATAAAGTTTAATCTAATCTAATCTAATCTAATCTATGTATCCACCGCCATCCTACTTGTCTTTCAGGAGCACATTCCTATCTGGCTCCAGAGCACGCGTAAGTACCGCTGGCCTCAGGACATGCAGGACCTGCTGCTACGCCTGCTTCGGGAGGAGCGCTACATTGCCCCACCCATGGGCAAGGAGCTCACCCTCACCATCAGACCCCTCTGAACACAGCACCACCTTCAGGCAGGGAGCACAGATGAGCTCCAGGCCAGTGCATGATGCTGCCAGCGCTGGAGGTGGAAGATACATAATGAGCATAATGTCTTACTATTTATCTTCAAAGATCAAAGACTCTGTAAATAATACTCTGTTGATACTCTCATTGTTGTTGTTGTTTTTTTTTTTGGAGAACTACTGGCCAAATCTGTACAACACAAAGCACAACAGCCCTTCCACATTCAACCAGCAGGAGGCAATGTTGCCTTAAATGTGTATGTTTCATGTTCGCTTTGCACGTACTGCATGAACACGTGCCTTGGCAAAATGCTAAATAAACTTCTCATCTAATAAAAATATATATATATACAACTTCATAAAAAATCTGGCATTCATGTTGAACATTAGGGCCTTATAAAACCAGCGCTATATGTGATCTAATAATGTCTAGAAATGTTTTGCTTTACTTGGCACTAACCCTAACCCTAACCCTAACCCTAGGTTAGGCTACCACCTGAATATTTCAGCACCTTTATAAGTTCAAAAGTTTGCATCCTGATTTCCATTTCATTATTTTTGGTAAATCAGTTAAAGGTGCAGTACAATCTAAAGATGAAGGTCAATGTTTAAGGACATCTGTTTAATCTGGCTGAAATGTCAAGATGTGCCATATTTAAGCTCACAAAATAGCTATATAGCATTATATTTTTCTGGTATCTTGTTTACAATTTCAAGGACCTATAACTCGTCAGTTTTTCTTTCTTCTTGCTGTAAGTCCTCTAGAGTTTCACAAACCTTATCAGACCTCATAGGGCCTGCAAGCGGCACAACTACTGAGAAGAAGAGGAGTCCTCTCAGGTTTTCATTGGTCAGGTGAATGGATGCTGTCAGCCTATCAGCGTGGAGTGATTGATAGACTGAAGAAAATCGAGCTGCCACCTCTGATAAGATTGCAATTGTCAGAAGTTTGGTTTTCCTGAAAAGACACAAAGGACTCTTAGTGGTGATTAACACCTGGTCCGTATTTCTGCTCCGACAGAGGAAGTGTACAGCCTACGTGGCCTATACACAATGAATGCACACTTGGTATATCTTCTCTCCCATAATGTGTTCACACACAATGTTCTAACTCTCCTCCGTTCAGATTTTCATGCAGCGTGTTCAGACTATAGGCTACATGTCTTATGGCCAAAGTAAGATGGCTTAGGTATACTTCTGACAACAAAAAAATATAAATGACACTTACAAGAAATGATAAGACAAAAGGTCTATAGCCCCCTATCTCATTGGGACCTTGAGGATTCAGTTAGTTGTATAAGGCTGTATCTGTCAGTGGATAAAATTTAACCAGTTATTGTTAACTAGTTATATATCAATGAACAGTAATTTATTGCGTTAGTCTTTTGACAGGCCACTTATACCCAAGGATGCGTGTGGACTAGGAATTGTTGGTGGAGAGTCTAACCTGGACCTTGAATATAAATGTTGCTGACTCGTGCTATTGTGTAGCTACTCATACGTGATTTCCTACACTGCAATATATTATCTTTTATTGCTTTCAAAACCACTAAAAGGGCCTATCTACATTAGCCTACCTCACATGGTTAATGTATTAGGCCTTATTCTTGAAAACTCCACTCTCAACTCTTATCCATGGAATGGACTTGAAGGTGTTGCCCTAAAAAGGAATGAATAATGAAAATGAACTCTGTCTGGTAACGGAAATAATAAAATATGAATTAATTACCCCAAGAATTACAAAGGGTACCATTTAAAAATGTAACTCGTTCTTCTCAACTCTGTATGGAGTGGTCGGCGGTGTGTTTAAATGGCCGGATGTACACTGCTGGACGAATACAGCGTATCGTCCAATCGTGGTTCGAGGATGGTCCTCCATTGTCCAATCGTGCCTTTCAGAAAGATAGATTACATTCCGCTCATCTAATTAGTGGAACATCCAGTCATTCATATTTTTCTACTTGAAGGATTGGATAATCTTGATAACAATAGGGAATATTTCCTGGTTTGCCAAAGACTGTCATTAAAGCTCAAAACAAATAGAAATTATGTGTGCATTTTCATCCAACGACTATAAGCCAATTTGCAGACCATTGTTTGCATTTCATATTCGTGTCACATATTTTTCTAGACAGTTGTCAGATTGATTTTCAGTGGACAGCCTTGTCAGCAAATAGCGTGAGTACTGTGGACAATACAAAACTATTTCCATAGTTGATATTGGCTCGTATTTAAATGGCGTGAGGAGCAGTCGTTTCTTGCGGCTACAGATCTAATCTCCTTTACTTTTACGACTCAAATTAAATCCCGCCCATAAACACAGCCACCAATGGCGATCAAATGTTCTTTTCCAAACACCAATCAAATGCACGACAGCATGGTGTTTCTTTCGGGGAAATATGGGACTCGACAATGAGCCCCCTAGACCCGAAATGTTGCTGGGATACTGCAGTGTTTTAGCTAGCTAGCGAGTAGCCTGCAAGCAAGCAGTGGGGGTAGAGAACAGGGGAGGGTCTACTGAGTAGGAATGGTGCTGATCGGGGTTGCCGAATTGTGTTGTGATCGTATTACAGAAGAGAGGGAAAGGTTGTCCTCAATGGCACATTGCTAATACACGACAAGACCCAGAGGAGGGCTGCCACATTGGATTTTCCCACGAACGGATTTCGCATCAGTCCATTATTTAACTAGGTTTGAGTGGACGTTACTGAGCTATCACCATGTCATCTGAATGGATTGTCGCTGGCCGCTGGATACACAAACGAGAGTGAAAATACAGGAGGTTACTCGACTGCGTCTCGTCAACGCTAGCTCCTGAAGGCTAACGTTGCCTCTCACCATGGTCGGACTGGATGTCAAGGCAGTACGCGTGAAAACATGCCTTTGTCTTGTTTACAAAATGTATTGGTCATGTTAAATGTGATTGTCGTCGGACAGACATTTCATTGGAAGAAGCAAAGGGTTTGATCTAAAGACATTGCTGTAGGATCAGCCTCCATTAGCGGACGGTCTCAACAGCTGGAGGTTGGATTACTGTTTCTCTGTATTATGTTTCGGCACAGTGACACTCCGCGTGCATCTACAAAAATAACCAAGGGCTGGACTGTGGTCATGTGCATCTAAAAGATCCTACCGTGTTGTGCCCTTCTTGTTGGCTGTATAATTTTCGTTACCACGTCAAGCCTCAGGCGTGACCACCGTGGCTTATTGTGCAGAGAAAAGTAAAACTATCATCAATCATGTTTTCAGTTCGTATTGTTAATGCCGATTATTACATAGCAAGTCCTATTAAGGACCTGGACGTATGCTATTCGGAATTCAGAGAAAGTGTTGTGAAGAAGGTTCCCGTTGTCCGAATCTTTGGAGCAACACCTGGTGGTAAGTATGTCCATTGGATTTTTAACGAAGGGTGACCTCTGTTGCATGTTTTGCTACACAACCACGCGGTACCATAGCTCATTGACTTCTGGGCCAGGCATTATCAAACTTTGTACTCTTAACAGTACCACCTGACATTGAATGAATAGGCCTAGAATGCATTTTAATGGTATTGGTTTTGTCAAAATACACTATGCGGCATTTTAAGTCGACGTTGTTGTTTTAGATTAGAGGAACAGTTTGCTATTCTTACACGTTAAGGAATCATTGCGTACACACTGGGTTTACATGCAGTTAAGGAATACATCTACACACCTGGTGCTGTTAAGACTAGGGTGTTGTGGAGCGCCATGAAACCAACATGGAGACGGTTAGAACTGCAACCACATGATGATCCCTGTTTGTGCCGCTGGGATTTGCAGTGTAAGGTTTAGTGGGGTACAGTGACAGGTAGCAGTCCACTCTGCGACTTAGCAGGGCTGTGAAAGTCTTATCTATGCTTTTAGCCTACATTGTTGGCCATAAACGGCCCCAAGGCTACTGAAATTATTAGATTAGCTTGCCGTGTTTTTCGAGATTTGCCATATCCCAATATGCTTTCACTTTTACAATTTTACATCGTGGTATGTTGTTTTGGCAGAAGTCACAAGAATTTCACTCGAGACCACAGAGACTGAGGCCAAGTAGCCTTGTCACCACTCTGCCTTGCTGGATGTAAACACAATGACATCGCCATCTGGTTGTTATTAGGCCTACAAATGGCTGCATCTTACTTTAACTAGAATGCTTTTCTTACTTTATCATCACACTACCAGAAAAGAGGATGTGTTGGCGTCCGACACAGTCAGATTCATCTCTTATACACGTATAATAATTATTAAAAAAAAGTCAGCTGTTATGTTCACACTTTGTGTGTCCATGCATCCGGCTATATGAAGCCAAAATGTAACGTTAGCCGGAATGCCGTTGCAATGTCTTTTGGTCAGACAAGCTGAGACAGACTCGCAAAAGGAGTTTGTATGTTTGATGAGCTCTTGCAGTTTTCTCCTGCTCTCTTTCTTTCTTTCTTACTCTTTCTCTCACTCTCTCTCTTCCCTCCCCCTTTCTCAGAATTCCTTCCTCAATGCGACCTAAAAGCTGCCCTGACACGTTCCTCTCCGTCATTTAAAACCACTTTTCCTGTTTTCCCATTTTATTGTTTGTTGGTAATTATTTGGCCTACAATTGCGAGTTGGTTTTTCGCCTTGGAGTATGTACTATAGTGAGAGCAGCTCAGACAGCCTCCTGACTGCTCAGCACACCCTCAGACAGCCCTAGCAACAGGTTTGAAGTAGACCTTCAGCTTCCTTGCCGTGTTGAAGGGCACAATCGAGTAAGGTGAAGTCATTTATTCTCAGAGCCATGCTGGTACTTTGTCACCGTGCGGGCTCCATCTTAAGAAGAGTTGTGGCCTTGCAGTGGGCCTAAAGAAGCCCAAGCATTCCAGTTTTACACCGAGATTTACTCAGGGTTGAGTAAGTCATGCTGGTTTTGTTTTGCAGCAAGTGTGTGTGCGTGTGTGTGTGTGTGTGTGTGTGTGTGTGTGTGTGAGTGAGTGCTAAGGGGAGGAGAGTTGGCATGACCAATCGCTTTGAATAAAGGGTCGAGCAGTGAGGCGCAGAGGGATATAGTAGCCCCCCGTCCTAAGGCCGTCTCTCTCCGGGGGGGGGGCTCAGGGCCTTGTGATGGAATGCCTCCCCGATCCATTAAAAAGATAATGAGCGACTCAAAACCTGGGTGGCTCACTGCTCAAGACTCCTCCTCCCACCTGGGCTTATCAGCGCGTAATTCTCTCTCTTGTACTTTCTTTCTCTCTTTTTCTCTCAATCTCTCTCCCCCCTCACTCTTTCTTTCTATCTCTTTCTGTTTGTCTCTCTCTCTCTTTCTCTCCCTCTCCCCTGCCCCCCTCTCTCTCTCTCTCTCTCTCCCCACCTTGAGTCTGCCTCTCTTTGTTGTATTCATCCCTGCATCAAAGCTGAGCTCCTCTAGCGCGTCTCCTGCAGTCCTGCAGTGAGACTCTGTGGCCAGTGTAGTAAACAGTGAGTAGTGTAGTGAGACGTGTGCTGAATGCTGGGCTTTGGCCCAGGGGCTAATCCTGTGCTCTGATGGCATTGCGGGGCCCTCAGGAAGCTGGGGCTCCCCCAACCACCCACCCACCCCCCGACACTGATGCCAATTAACTGGCTTTAAAGGCCTGTTTAAAGGTGGGGGACAGCGGGGCGATCCCCGCGGTCTCCACTTGGCACGCCACATTTCTTCATGCCGCAGGAGAGGAGCCACCCCTCCAACTCCCTTTTCTCTCACTCCTTTGTCTTCCTGTGGAATTAGAAGCTCCCTGGCCTAAGTGCTTGTCAGAAGTTCCACTTCGATCTATCAATTGTCTGTTTTGACATTTCATGGCCCCACTAATGGAGGCCACAGCATTCACTGTGTGTGTGTGTGTGTGTGTGTGTGTGTGTGTATTTGTGTGTGTGTGTGACATTTGTAAATGACTAAATGACTGGACACTGACATTCCAAAGGGGCCTGCTAGAGGGAAAGAATGAATGAAAGACAGAGGGATACAAACAAAGATTTATTTCTGCTTTGTCTTGCTCTCTCTCTCTCTCTCTCTCTCTCTCTCTGTGTTTCCTTCCTCAATGGGAGATCTCTTTGGGAAGAGGGAAGCCCTGTCTGTGTTAACAGGCGGTGTGCTGTGGGGAGGCCCCAGCAACATTTGGATATGCCTCCATGCAGCTTTAGTGGTAGCGCGTCTCCAGGAAGGGAAGAGGAATCATCCTCAGATTGGAACAAACAGCACCACACCTTAATAGCCCAGGACTAGTGTCTGCATTGATCCAGACTGATGCCAAATGGAATTGTTGTTGTTGTTGTTGTTGTTGTTGTCGTCTGCAGTGTTCTTTCCTTGCGTGTTTGGTGGGGTTAATGTGTCAGGCTGGCGTTCCGCTGTGAGCACATGCTGCTGTCGACGGCCTCCCTGATTGATTCGTCTGCTCAAGCAGCATACTCTCGGTTGTTTGTCCAGCGCCGACCCCCAGTCAAGGTCACACCGCCACGAGGCCATGCTGTCTGCCCCAGTGCCCCCCCTCCCCCACTCCCTCTACTCCCTGTGCACTACCCAGTGATCCTCTCGTCTAGATACAGGACCTCCTATATAGGAAACCATTTGGAGCGGAGGGGTTACTTCTGTTACATTTACATTTTTGCATTTAGCAGACGCTTTTATGCAAAGCGACTTACAAAAGAGGATAACTATCAAGCCACGTAGAAGAAACCTTAAAGAGTATAGCACTAGGGTATAGTAGTGCGTCAGTCAAGTGCCTAGTTATTAGTGTTTGTTTGTAATCTTAACATGACTCAGGAACAATGGATGGTTATAATTGGATTTAATAAATATATGCTTATCTTAAAATTTTGAATTGATTTCATCGTCAGTTCAGGCAAAACTGCTTACTTTATTTTTCAGACAAAATTACTTTCTTTGTTTTCCAAGCAGGAAGCTTTTTTGAGCTCTGACTGAAGATCTGCCTCTCACCATTCCTTGACCTGCTCTTCCCTTCACCCACTTCCCATCAGGTGTAGTGCACAATTAGCAGAGGTTCTGGGACCACGGCAACCATGGGGTCACCATAGGGTCACCCATAGGGGTAATCAGAAGGGATGAGGTTTAGGTTTAAGTCTCACAGATTCCCACTGGTACAACTTACACTTACAGTTAAAATATTCTTAGAGCATTCATAGACATTTTATCATTAAAATGTATCTATATAATAATATAATGCGAATTGGTCGTTTGGGATTGTTGCTAGGTAACCAACATAAATGTGAGATTTCCAAATGCATCTGTATCCCTTTTAGTGACCTGAGAGGTTCAAGGATGTTTCTGAGGACGTTTCTGAGCTCAGAGCAGTAATCCTGTTTTTGCTTTGCTTTGGAGAGGAGTCACCCACCACCAAAGGTTTTTGTTTTGAAAGCATCTCATTCACAGCCCTTGAATGTGTGCCAGGACTGCAGGGAGTGTCAGGGAGTCTCCTGGTCAGTGTAGTAAAAAAGTTAATATAATATTCTGTATTGAAACTATATTGATGGTTTCGTATGTCACAAACCTGTGACCAACCCTGTTGAGCACTCCATTGTCTAATCAAGTCCATGACCGTGTGACCATTTGTTTATTGGCAATCAAAGACCTTCCACTGTCGCCAATGCAATACACAGCATGTCAGCCGACAACTAATCACTGTAGCTTCCTGAGACATTGTTGACGCTAAGGCAATACACATCGTGAATGATGCTTAAATACTGTCGTAATGTCACTCGGGAGGCCAGTACACCAGGAACCACCTGAAGGTGGAAACTCTGTGCTGCGTCCTCCAGACTTTCCCCATAGTCCATAGTCCGTAATGTTGTTGCAGCTAACTAATAAATGTTCTCACCATTGTTCACAGCATTCTGACCGTCCCTGTCTGCACAGTTTATGTTTACGGAACACAGCAACGGAAATGGAATAGAAATGGCTGCATAGGTGTCCTGCTCGAAGGACCAGCACCACTAGCTCTGGCTAGAAATGGCTGCGTAGGTGTCCTGCTCAAAGGACCAGCACCACTAGCGGTGGCTAGAAATGGCTGCGTAGGTGTCCTGCTCAAAGGACCAGCACCACTAGCGGTGGCTAGAAATGGCTGCCTCACAGGCCTATTTCGAGGACCAGCCAGTGGCTGATGAATGGACATCAATTGAGTCAGCACAGCAAGTGTGTTATGGTGGCTGAGGCAATAAACACACACACATACATACACACACACACACACACACACACTCACTGCAGAAACAGTCATGCTTAGTGGGCCTGTGTGTCAGGCTTAGTGATGTGTCAAATCCTAGGTGTTACGCCACCACATACACAAACACGCACTCTCATGCACACACAGAAATGACTGGAATGGGTTGAAGTGATAACTGATTGTGAGTTTTACATTCACACACACACACACACACACACACACACACAGACACAGTTTACTGGGTCCAACTCTGCCTTGGGCTTGCTACTGCTGCTGTCCCCACTGAGGGGTTCTGGAGCTTTCCTAGCAGATTAAGACCTCATTAGAAACAACACGTGAATTTGGCACGCGCACACACACACACACACACACACACACACCCCTCCTGTGCTGGGCAACAGTGAATGCTGAGGGCCTGTCCTGCTATGACATCTCATCCAAACCACACACACACACACACACCCATACCCTCATACAGTACACTTACACACACACACACACACAAACACACACACTCATACACAAACAGCCTTACACATTAGATGGAAGTGAATTGATCTGGATCGGGTGTTTGGTTTTTAGGTGCCTGCATGGAGTAAGAGTGCAATTGTTTTTTGTCTTAAAGCTGATGAAGAATGTGCTGATGTAGTACACCCCCCTCTAACCACACACACACACACACACACACACACACACCCAACCCCCTTCCCCTCCCTGTCAGTGTTGCAGTGGTTGTTAGTGGAGCAGGGTTGGCTGATTGGGCCGCTTCAAGCTCTCTCTCCCTGATCTGCTCTGCTCTGCATGTGATATTCTCCTGCTTGCATCATAAAGGAGCCTAATCCGAGGTTGTGTGTGTGTGTGTATGTGTGTGAGGGGGGAAGAGGGGGTTTCGAGGGGACTTCTACACGCACCCATTCTAAAAATAGCTCTGTTTGTTTCTAAATGGAGCCGCAGCTTGCTTCTGACACCCGAGAAGAAATGTGGCTCATACTGGGATGGCACTGGTGCTATTACTGGGATGGCATCGGTGCTCATACTGAGATTGGTGTTTCTCAATAGGATGCACTCACTCCATTATGACTAATAACAAACGTCCACAGATTTGGAAACATGCTGCACAGCTTGCTATGGTAGTTGTAAACCATACTGTGTGTCTCCACGGCAACCATAGGGGTTGTAATAGTGGTCGCACCAGAAGAAATGTGGTTTAAGTTTAGGTCACAGATTCCCACTGGTACACTCACAGAACCGAATAAACTTTTTTTTATTTTTAAAATATTCTCAGAGCGTTTATAGATTTTTAGTATTATTATTATTATTATTATTATTGTTATTATTATTATTATTTAGTATTAGTAGTAGATTGATATTATATTTGATACTTACTACAACAACAATAATAATGATGATGATAATGATAATAATAATAATAATAATAATAATAATAATAATAAAGTATAAAAAAATAATAATTCCAGATTTTTAAAGGCGCTGCATGGCACGCTATGGCAGTTATAACTTATACAGTGCCCCTCCCTCTGTCTCTGCCCCCAAACGCACCAATCAGCTGTGAGCTGTGCTGCACCCAGTCCTGTGATGGGTACCAGCGAGGCATGCTGGGAATATCAAGTGGTAGGCAGGGAGGCACAGAGCCAGACTGGAGTGTGTGTGTGTGAGTGTGTGTGTGTGTGTCCTGGCATCCATTCACTTCGTTCTTGCTCGTCTCCATAACACATCTCCACCATGACATCAGAGACTTTCCAGGATTGTTCTGTGTGTGTGTGCGAGTGTCTATGTGTGTGCCCAAGTTTCGCTTGCCAGTCTGTCTGTCTGTGTGTGTGTGTGTAAATGTGTGGGTGTTGTTCTTTGTCTCTGTGAGTGCCTGATTTCTTGCCGTGTGTGTGTGTGTGTGTGAGAGTGTGTGGTCTGGTCCTTCATACTGACTGATACCATAGTGAACAGTCCTATCTGTAATAATCCCTAGGGTCAGTTTGTGTGTTTGTATATGTGTGTGTGTGTGTGTGTGTGTGTGTGTGTGTGTGTGTGGTCTATCTATAATAATCCCTATTACATTTGGAGCATTTAGATGCTCGTGTGATGATTAGTACTTCAGTGCCATGCAGGCCAATCAGTCTCCTATCATGTAGTGGGGGGGTGAAGAGAAAAAACGGAGGCAAAGCGCTCCAAAAATAACGGGGTGGGGGGGGGGGGGGGGGGGGGGGGGTGAGAAGAAAAAAAAAAAACGGAGAAAAAACAAAAGTGCTAATCGCTCCAAAAGGGGTAAACGCCCCAAAGCGAAAGGGAGGGGGAGGGGGGGGGGTGATGGGGTGAGTTCTGAAGGTGCGGCGGCAAGGCTTGTAGGTGCGGCGGCCCGCCGCAGTCAAATGTACATAGGGGAAACCCTGCTTTCATTATCACTAAAGCTCTGGCCAATGACTCCAGCATTCACCTCTTCCTCCATCACCTCTTTCTGTCTCTCCCTTTCTCTCTCTTTTTCTTATTCTCTCATTTTTTTTCCCTGTCTTTCACCCTCAGTTTATATTTCTTATTCTTTCACTCCATCCTCTTCTTTCTTTCTTTCTTTCTTTCTCTCTCTCAACTTATATTTCTTATTCGCTCTCACTCCACCCTCTTCTTTATTGTCTTTCTCTCTCCCTCTCTCTCTCCCTCTCTCTTTCTCTCTCTCTCTCTCTCTCTCTCTCTCTCTCTCTCTCTCTAACTCTCTCTCTCTCTCTGGTCTGTGGGCTCATAGTTAACTCCTGTGGTGAGGCTGAGCCTAGTGAGAGCGGTGAAGTGGAGGAGATTGCTGCTGGCACCCTGACCTTTGACCTGAACACGGGGAAACCCCGCCATGCTCCTCACACACACACACACACACACACACACACACACACACACACACACAC
>JAGFZM010003923.1:0-15259 GCA_017657215.1 Limnothrissa miodon
GAAACCCTGGAGCCTGGGAGGCCGCTGCAGTCTCCCGTCGCCAACGACGAGTGGCTGCCGCCGCCCGTGACGATCAACTCCGTCCCCCGTCTAGACTATGCGGGTGAGCCGTGGGAGGAAGCGTTACGTGGCGACAGGCAGACGCCCAGCGTAACGGGGCTGGGGCTGTCTCTGGAAATCAACCAGCCTGGAGTCATGTTGAGGAGGCCTGAGAAAGACCCCCCAGCTCGCCCCTGCTACTACAGGCCTCCCAAGGACCCCCCCAGCCTGGACCCTCCCAGCCTAGAGCCCCCGCTGTCCCTTCACTCAGACATCAACGCTGGGCACCACAGGCCCACCCATTGCCACCTACCCTGCTGCAATCGCCCCCTGCCACCGCAGTGTAAGTGGCACCCTCTTCTAGGTTCATCTGTTGCGATTTTCTTTAAAACATCAACAAAAAAAAAACTAAATCAGATGTTTAAGTCTATGCTCATAAAACAAAACTCTTCATTATTAAAATTGTTTGTTCAGTTGTAGAGATGTATTTATTTAGATTAGTAAAAGTCGGCCTAAATTAATCTTTTACAAACCACCTTTTATATAAAATTACATATCAACAGTACATTTAATAAACCACAACATAAGCTTTTCCTTAGAATGGTACAAAGTTTAAGTCTACCGGTATAACATAACAATGTGGCAGTAATGGGAGATATCCAGTAGCTCCTTCAATTCTTTTGCTCTAAAAATGAAAGCATGTCCAATTGTTTGCTAATGCCAGGCCATCTTGTACACGGGAACCGCTTTGCCTGGCCCTGTCCTCGTCTGCACCCCGTCGATTCGGGCCGCCAGCACCCCTGCTTGACCACGCAGCCTGTACAAGACCCGCTCCGCCTCCCTAGACCCAAGTACATGAGCAGCCCTCTGTTATCTGCAGAGTTACTGTGATTGATTGACCCTCTCTTACACTGAGCGTTTAGATCATGTCTGCTATTTCACTCTCAAAGATGCATTTGCACATAGATATGTAGCACATCTTTTCATTGATATTGATCATTGATCTGAAGCATTGTGAAGTGTTTCTTACTTTGCCGTCTACCAGATATGTAGTGCATATTTTCATTGGTATTTTCATTGATATTGATCACTGAATTGAGGCAGTGTCATTGTGAAGTTGTTTTTACTCTGCTCTGCCTAGATCAAATATGTAGCTCATATTTTCATATTAATCATCGAAGTAAAGCGGTGTCATCTGCCACCTCTAGACCAGTTCTCAAGGGCCCAGGGCAGCGGAACTCCTCTCCTGTCCGTGAGGTCATGACGGAGGTGTGTCCTACACCAATGTTTCCGCCCACTCCGACTCCAACTCCAGCCCTGGAGATAAAGAAGACCATCAGTCTACCTGATAACTGTCGTAAGTGACATATGTCTTCTTCTCACATCTCCAGGGGTTACTCGGAGGGCCTGGGACCGGTGTTGCCAGGCTAGGGCCACCTAAAGCACTTTTCCACCATAGTCCTACACTTCCCCTGGCCAATCAGTGGGCAGTGGTCTGTTCACATCATGTTTTAGTACCTGCCTGGCCCAAATAGAACCTGGCTGAAGTAGGTATAAAAAATAGTACTTGCTACTAGGTACTTTGGGCGGGTGGAAAAGCAAGAAACGAGTCCAGTAGAGTCCAGAAGAGCCTAGCAAAACTGGGTCTGTAGAAAAGCGCCACTAGTTGTTACCGTTATTTTTCACTGATCTCCAGCCTGCATCAGGGAACTCATAAGCTTAGGGAAGCCATAAGCCAGGTTTCGCTCGGATCAGAATATATGCACTGGCCAATCAGAGTACAGAGGGAGGGCTGAAAACAGTAACGCTGAATTCAAATGATGCATTCCCAGCGTGTGATGTACATCACAACCAAACAGTAGTGATTGGTTGAAGCTAAGAGTCATCCCACCCTGTGGAGTGAATGAATGCCTATGGCTAAGGTTCAGATGCTTTGCATAAAGTGAAATGATGTAAAAGCAGTCCATGCATCAGGCTACCGACAGAGGGCCCAGGAGAACATGTAAAAATTATAATCAAAGGTCGAGGGGACCCAAAGATGTTTTCTGCTATCCAAGAGGGTTTATACATTTATAAATCGTTCAGCTTGAGAGCAGGCTACACATGGAATGGAATAAATTTATCTTCCTTATTCTATCTTGTTTGTATGGGATTATTGCACAGTATATACACTCCGGCTGTGATTTATAAATGCCAAGTATACACATGGACGGGGTAATTGTGCAGTGAAGTGCAGTCATTTTAGTTTAAACATTTTAGTTTATTTGCCTTAAAGCCTCTATGTGTAGAATTTATCTTCTATTTATCTTCGTCTTTTATTAAAAATATATTTTTTATTTTAAAAATATAATGTAAAACGATGGTAATTACCTCCATGAATAAATTGTAGTGTTCCGGTAAACTTGGTCATTTCCATTTATATATAGATATGGCTGGGGACCAAAGAAGAATATCCATTTTGCGCCGCCATTTTCAAAAGTACGGGTTCTTGTAGGGGAGAGCAGTATCGTATATTCAGCTCCGCCTTTCGTGTTTCCGCTCAGAGACTGAGTAGCAGAAACTGAGATAAGAGCGAGCGAGCGAGCGTTCGGCCTCCGTAGCAAGAAATTAGGATTGTGGGAAGGGGAGGGCTAATACATTTTATTCAAACGTATGCAGTATACCACTTCGCCGATAGATGGGGAATTCTGATACGATCCTACACATAGAGGCTTTAAACACTATTCTGTCTTCAGTCTTCACACACAATGCAGTTACTGTCATTTTGTGAAAACAATAACTGCCTAAAAAAATAATGCCTAAAGGACATTACAATTTAAACGTAACCTCTAATAACCATGTAGCACTAAACTAAAGTATGCACTTTTTATTTTCTTTTGTTTCAGGAAACCTTTTCATAACATACTCCATAGATACAGCTGATGAGATCCCAGCATTCGTGAGTTTCTTGATGACGCAAGGCTTTTGTCCGGCTGTAAGTATTTGCTGATTGGCCTTGAGGAATTCTGTACTTGCATCACACATTGTTCAACGTAAAACATCCTGCTTTGTTTTTCGGCCTTAGATTGATATATTCGACGACCCTGTCAGACAACTGGATATAAATAAATGGATGGATAGTTATTTAAAAGACGTAAGTTCACATGACATGTCTGATTGTAGCCTACAGTCTATCTAAAGTCTACCTGCCATAATCAGAAACAGCATTGTGTCCCTCTGTCTTTTGTTAATGAGTGGTGCTGTGTTACAGAAATCAGTGTTGATTATCATGGTCATAAGCCCCAAATACAAAATTGATATTGAAGGCGACGGCTCTGATGAGCATGGACTTCACACCAAGTACATCCATAGTCAGGTAGGTGACGGCTCTGATGAGCATGGACTTCACACCAAGTACATCCATCGTCAGGTACTGTAGGCCTTCTGTCCAGTAGGAAACTATGACCACGATGACATGAGACATGCTATTTTCTATTGTTGTTTTTTACTGTTTCTCACAACTTACTTAACTCAAGAACAGACAGACAGGAGACCACCAAACTTAACCTTCAGTGGTCATTTGAACCATCTGATAACTACGTGTGTGTGTGTGTTAGCTAAAACTTGTGTTTCTACCTCAGCTACAGAATGAGTTCATTCAGCAGCGCTGCCTGAATTTCCGATTCGTCCCAGTATTGTTCCCAAACGCAACACGGGTGAGTCGCACTTCTCCATGTGTGGGGGGACTATTTAATAGCAGTGTATATATTGACCTTATTGTTCATATCATATCTTAAAACCGTACATAACTCTTTATATGTCATACTTATATATCTTGTGTATACTACATATACTTATCCATCCGTACAGTACTGTATTCATACATACTGTTTATTCTACAGAATAGAATGAATGACAATAATGACAATAAAGTTTAATCTAATCTAATCTAATCTAATCTATGTATCCACCGCCATCCTACTTGTCTTTCAGGAGCACATTCCTATCTGGCTCCAGAGCACGCGTAAGTACCGCTGGCCTCAGGACATGCAGGACCTGCTGCTACGCCTGCTTCGGGAGGAGCGCTACATTGCCCCACCCATGGGCAAGGAGCTCACCCTCACCATCAGACCCCTCTGAACACAGCACCACCTTCAGGCAGGGAGCACAGATGAGCTCCAGGCCAGTGCATGATGCTGCCAGCGCTGGAGGTGGAAGATACATAATGAGCATAATGTCTTACTATTTATCTTCAAAGATCAAAGACTCTGTAAATAATACTCTGTTGATACTCTCATTGTTGTTGTTGTTTTTTTTTTTGGAGAACTACTGGCCAAATCTGTACAACACAAAGCACAACAGCCCTTCCACATTCAACCAGCAGGAGGCAATGTTGCCTTAAATGTGTATGTTTCATGTTCGCTTTGCACGTACTGCATGAACACGTGCCTTGTCAAAATGCTAAATAAACTTCTCATCTAATAAAAATATATATATATACAACTTCATAAAAAATCTGGCATTCATGTTGAACATTAGGGCCTTATAAAACCAGCGCTATATGTGATCTAATAATGTCTAGAAATGTTTTGCTTTACTTGGCACTAACCCTAACCCTAACCCTAACCCTAGGTTAGGCTACCACCTGAATATTTCAGCACCTTTATAAGTTCAAAAGTTTGCATCCTGATTTCCATTTCATTATTTTTGGTAAATCAGTTAAAGGTGCAGTACAATCTAAAGATGAAGGTCAATGTTTAAGGACATCTGTTTAATCTGGCTGAAATGTCAAGATGTGCCATATTTAAGCTCACAAAATAGCTATATAGCATTATATTTTTCTGGTATCTTGTTTACAATTTCAAGGACCTATAACTCGTCAGTTTTTCTTTCTTCTTGCTGTAAGTCCTCTAGAGTTTCACAAACCTTATCAGACCTCATAGGGCCTGCAAGCGGCACAACTACTGAGAAGAAGAGGAGTCCTCTCAGGTTTTCATTGGTCAGGTGAATGGATGCTGTCAGCCTATCAGCGTGGAGTGATTGATAGACTGAAGAAAATCGAGCTGCCACCTCTGATAAGATTGCAATTGTCAGAAGTTTGGTTTTCCTGAAAAGACACAAAGGACTCTTAGTGGTGATTAACACCTGGTCCGTATTTCTGCTCCGACAGAGGAAGTGTACAGCCTACGTGGCCTATACACAATGAATGCACACTTGGTATATCTTCTCTCCCATAATGTGTTCACACACAATGTTCTAACTCTCCTCCGTTCAGATTTTCATGCAGCGTGTTCAGACTATAGGCTACATGTCTTATGGCCAAAGTAAGATGGCTTAGGTATACTTCTGACAACAAAAAAATATAAATGACACTTACAAGAAATGATAAGACAAAAGGTCTATAGCCCCCTATCTCATTGGGACCTTGAGGATTCAGTTAGTTGTATAAGGCTGTATCTGTCAGTGGATAAAATTTAACCAGTTATTGTTAACTAGTTATATATCAATGAACAGTAATTTATTGCGTTAGTCTTTTGACAGGCCACTTATACCCAAGGATGCGTGTGGACTAGGAATTGTTGGTGGAGAGTCTAACCTGGACCTTGAATATAAATGTTGCTGACTCGTGCTATTGTGTAGCTACTCATACGTGATTTCCTACACTGCAATATATTATCTTTTATTGCTTTCAAAACCACTAAAAGGGCCTATCTACATTAGCCTACCTCACATGGTTAATGTATTAGGCCTTATTCTTGAAAACTCCACTCTCAACTCTTATCCATGGAATGGACTTGAAGGTGTTGCCCTAAAAAGGAATGAATAATGAAAATGAACTCTGTCTGGTAACGGAAATAATAAAATATGAATTAATTACCCCAAGAATTACAAAGGGTACCATTTAAAAATGTAACTCGTTCTTCTCAACTCTGTATGGAGTGGTCGGCGGTGTGTTTAAATGGCCGGATGTACACTGCTGGACGAATACAGCGTATCGTCCAATCGTGGTTCGAGGATGGTCCTCCATTGTCCAATCGTGCCTTTCAGAAAGATAGATTACATTCCGCTCATCTAATTAGTGGAACATCCAGTCATTCATATTTTTCTACTTGAAGGATTGGATAATCTTGATAACAATAGGGAATATTTCCTGGTTTGCCAAAGACTGTCATTAAAGCTCAAAACAAATAGAAATTATGTGTGCATTTTCATCCAACGACTATAAGCCAATTTGCAGACCATTGTTTGCATTTCATATTCGTGTCACATATTTTTCTAGACAGTTGTCAGATTGATTTTCAGTGGACAGCCTTGTCAGCAAATAGCGTGAGTACTGTGGACAATACAAAACTATTTCCATAGTTGATATTGGCTCGTATTTAAATGGCGTGAGGAGCAGTCGTTTCTTGCGGCTACAGATCTAATCTCCTTTACTTTTACGACTCAAATTAAATCCCGCCCATAAACACAGCCACCAATGGCGATCAAATGTTCTTTTCCAAACACCAATCAAATGCACGACAGCATGGTGTTTCTTTCGGGGAAATATGGGACTCGACAATGAGCCCCCTAGACCCGAAATGTTGCTGGGATACTGCAGTGTTTTAGCTAGCTAGCGAGTAGCCTGCAAGCAAGCAGTGGGGGTAGAGAACAGGGGAGGGTCTACTGAGTAGGAATGGTGCTGATCGGGGTTGCCGAATTGTGTTGTGATCGTATTACAGAAGAGAGGGAAAGGTTGTCCTCAATGGCACATTGCTAATACACGACAAGACCCAGAGGAGGGCTGCCACATTGGATTTTCCCACGAACGGATTTCGCATCAGTCCATTATTTAACTAGGTTTGAGTGGACGTTACTGAGCTATCACCATGTCATCTGAATGGATTGTCGCTGGCCGCTGGATACACAAACGAGAGTGAAAATACAGGAGGTTACTCGACTGCGTCTCGTCAACGCTAGCTCCTGAAGGCTAACGTTGCCTCTCACCATGGTCGGACTGGATGTCAAGGCAGTACGCGTGAAAACATGCCTTTGTCTTGTTTACAAAATGTATTGGTCATGTTAAATGTGATTGTCGTCGGACAGACATTTCATTGGAAGAAGCAAAGGGTTTGATCTAAAGACATTGCTGTAGGATCAGCCTCCATTAGCGGACGGTCTCAACAGCTGGAGGTTGGATTACTGTTTCTCTGTATTATGTTTCGGCACAGTGACACTCCGCGTGCATCTACAAAAATAACCAAGGGCTGGACTGTGGTCATGTGCATCTAAAAGATCCTACCGTGTTGTGCCCTTCTTGTTGGCTGTATAATTTTCGTTACCACGTCAAGCCTCAGGCGTGACCACCGTGGCTTATTGTGCAGAGAAAAGTAAAACTATCATCAATCATGTTTTCAGTTCGTATTGTTAATGCCGATTATTACATAGCAAGTCCTATTAAGGACCTGGACGTATGCTATTCGGAATTCAGAGAAAGTGTTGTGAAGAAGGTTCCCGTTGTCCGAATCTTTGGAGCAACACCTGGTGGTAAGTATGTCCATTGGATTTTTAACGAAGGGTGACCTCTGTTGCATGTTTTGCTACACAACCACGCGGTACCATAGCTCATTGACTTCTGGGCCAGGCATTATCAAACTTTGTACTCTTAACAGTACCACCTGACATTGAATGAATAGGCCTAGAATGCATTTTAATGGTATTGGTTTTGTCAAAATACACTATGCGGCATTTTAAGTCGACGTTGTTGTTTTAGATTAGAGGAACAGTTTGCTATTCTTACACGTTAAGGAATCATTGCGTACACACTGGGTTTACATGCAGTTAAGGAATACATCTACACACCTGGTGCTGTTAAGACTAGGGTGTTGTGGAGCGCCATGAAACCAACATGGAGACGGTTAGAACTGCAACCACATGATGATCCCTGTTTGTGCCGCTGGGATTTGCAGTGTAAGGTTTAGTGGGGTACAGTGACAGGTAGCAGTCCACTCTGCGACTTAGCAGGGCTGTGAAAGTCTTATCTATGCTTTTAGCCTACATTGTTGGCCATAAACGGCCCCAAGGCTACTGAAATTATTAGATTAGCTTGCCGTGTTTTTCGAGATTTGCCATATCCCAATATGCTTTCACTTTTACAATTTTACATCGTGGTATGTTGTTTTGGCAGAAGTCACAAGAATTTCACTCGAGACCACAGAGACTGAGGCCAAGTAGCCTTGTCACCACTCTGCCTTGCTGGATGTAAACACAATGACATCGCCATCTGGTTGTTATTAGGCCTACAAATGGCTGCATCTTACTTTAACTAGAATGCTTTTCTTACTTTATCATCACACTACCAGAAAAGAGGATGTGTTGGCGTCCGACACAGTCAGATTCATCTCTTATACACGTATAATAATTATTAAAAAAAAGTCAGCTGTTATGTTCACACTTTGTGTGTCCATGCATCCGGCTATATGAAGCCAAAATGTAACGTTAGCCGGAATGCCGTTGCAATGTCTTTTGGTCAGACAAGCTGAGACAGACTCGCAAAAGGAGTTTGTATGTTTGATGAGCTCTTGCAGTTTTCTCCTGCTCTCTTTCTTTCTTTCTTACTCTTTCTCTCACTCTCTCTCTTCCCTCCCCCTTTCTCAGAATTCCTTCCTCAATGCGACCTAAAAGCTGCCCTGACACGTTCCTCTCCGTCATTTAAAACCACTTTTCCTGTTTTCCCATTTTATTGTTTGTTGGTAATTATTTGGCCTACAATTGCGAGTTGGTTTTTCGCCTTGGAGTATGTACTATAGTGAGAGCAGCTCAGACAGCCTCCTGACTGCTCAGCACACCCTCAGACAGCCCTAGCAACAGGTTTGAAGTAGACCTTCAGCTTCCTTGCCGTGTTGAAGGGCACAATCGAGTAAGGTGAAGTCATTTATTCTCAGAGCCATGCTGGTACTTTGTCACCGTGCGGGCTCCATCTTAAGAAGAGTTGTGGCCTTGCAGTGGGCCTAAAGAAGCCCAAGCATTCCAGTTTTACACCGAGATTTACTCAGGGTTGAGTAAGTCATGCTGGTTTTGTTTTGCAGCAAGTGTGTGTGCGTGTGTGTGTGTGTGTGTGTGTGTGTGTGTGTGTGAGTGAGTGCTAAGGGGAGGAGAGTTGGCATGACCAATCGCTTTGAATAAAGGGTCGAGCAGTGAGGCGCAGAGGGATATAGTAGCCCCCCGTCCTAAGGCCGTCTCTCTCCGGGGGGGGGGCTCAGGGCCTTGTGATGGAATGCCTCCCCGATCCATTAAAAAGATAATGAGCGACTCAAAACCTGGGTGGCTCACTGCTCAAGACTCCTCCTCCCACCTGGGCTTATCAGCGCGTAATTCTCTCTCTTGTACTTTCTTTCTCTCTTTTTCTCTCAATCTCTCTCCCCCCTCACTCTTTCTTTCTATCTCTTTCTGTTTGTCTCTCTCTCTCTTTCTCTCCCTCTCCCCTGCCCCCCTCTCTCTCTCTCTCTCTCTCCCCACCTTGAGTCTGCCTCTCTTTGTTGTATTCATCCCTGCATCAAAGCTGAGCTCCTCTAGCGCGTCTCCTGCAGTCCTGCAGTGAGACTCTGTGGCCAGTGTAGTAAACAGTGAGTAGTGTAGTGAGACGTGTGCTGAATGCTGGGCTTTGGCCCAGGGGCTAATCCTGTGCTCTGATGGCATTGCGGGGCCCTCAGGAAGCTGGGGCTCCCCCAACCACCCACCCACCCCCCGACACTGATGCCAATTAACTGGCTTTAAAGGCCTGTTTAAAGGTGGGGGACAGCGGGACGATCCCCGCGGTCTCCACTTGGCACGCCACATTTCTTCATGCCGCAGGAGAGGAGCCACCCCTCCAACTCCCTTTTCTCTCACTCCTTTGTCTTCCTGTGGAATTAGAAGCTCCCTGGCCTAAGTGCTTGTCAGAAGTTCCACTTCGATCTATCAATTGTCTGTTTTGACATTTCATGGCCCCACTAATGGAGGCCACAGCATTCACTGTGTGTGTGTGTGTGTGTGTGTGTGTGTGTGTATTTGTGTGTGTGTGTGACATTTGTAAATGACTAAATGACTGGACACTGACATTCCAAAGGGGCCTGCTAGAGGGAAAGAATGAATGAAAGACAGAGGGATACAAACAAAGATTTATTTCTGCTTTGTCTTGCTCTCTCTCTCTCTCTCTCTCTCTCTCTCTGTGTTTCCTTCCTCAATGGGAGATCTCTTTGGGAAGAGGGAAGCCCTGTCTGTGTTAACAGGCGGTGTGCTGTGGGGAGGCCCCAGCAACATTTGGATATGCCTCCATGCAGCTTTAGTGGTAGCGCGTCTCCAGGAAGGGAAGAGGAATCATCCTCAGATTGGAACAAACAGCACCACACCTTAATAGCCCAGGACTAGTGTCTGCATTGATCCAGACTGATGCCAAATGGAATTGTTGTTGTTGTTGTTGTTGTTGTTGTCGTCTGCAGTGTTCTTTCCTTGCGTGTTTGGTGGGGTTAATGTGTCAGGCTGGCGTTCCGCTGTGAGCACATGCTGCTGTCGACGGCCTCCCTGATTGATTCGTCTGCTCAAGCAGCATACTCTCGGTTGTTTGTCCAGCGCCGACCCCCAGTCAAGGTCACACCGCCACGAGGCCATGCTGTCTGCCCCAGTGCCCCCCCTCCCCCACTCCCTCTACTCCCTGTGCACTACCCAGTGATCCTCTCGTCTAGATACAGGACCTCCTATATAGGAAACCATTTGGAGCGGAGGGGTTACTTCTGTTACATTTACATTTTTGCATTTAGCAGACGCTTTTATGCAAAGCGACTTACAAAAGAGGATAACTATCAAGCCACGTAGAAGAAACCTTAAAGAGTATAGCACTAGGGTATAGTAGTGCGTCAGTCAAGTGCCTAGTTATTAGTGTTTGTTTGTAATCTTAACATGACTCAGGAACAATGGATGGTTATAATTGGATTTAATAAATATATGCTGATCTTAAAATTTTGAATTGATTTCATCGTCAGTTCAGGCAAAACTGCTTACTTTATTTTTCAGACAAAATTACTTTCTTTGTTTTCCAAGCAGGAAGCTTTTTTGAGCTCTGACTGAAGATCTGCCTCTCACCATTCCTTGACCTGCTCTTCCCTTCACCCACTTCCCATCAGGTGTAGTGCACAATTAGCAGAGGTTCTGGGACCACGGCAACCATGGGGTCACCATAGGGTCACCCATAGGGGTAATCAGAAGGGATGAGGTTTAGGTTTAAGTCTCACAGATTCCCACTGGTACAACTTACACTTACAGTTAAAATATTCTTAGAGCATTCATAGACATTTTATCATTAAAATGTATCTATATAATAATATAATGCGAATTGGTCGTTTGGGATTGTTGCTAGGTAACCAACATAAATGTGAGATTTCCAAATGCATCTGTATCCCTTTTAGTGACCTGAGAGGTTCAAGGATGTTTCTGAGGACGTTTCTGAGCTCAGAGCAGTAATCCTGTTTTTGCTTTGCTTTGGAGAGGAGTCACCCACCACCAAAGGTTTTTGTTTTGAAAGCATCTCATTCACAGCCCTTGAATGTGTGCCAGGACTGCAGGGAGTGTCAGGGAGTCTCCTGGTCAGTGTAGTAAAAAAGTTAATATAATATTCTGTATTGAAACTATATTGATGGTTTCGTATGTCACAAACCTGTGACCAACCCTGTTGAGCACTCCATTGTCTAATCAAGTCCATGACCGTGTGACCATTTGTTTATTGGCAATCAAAGACCTTCCACTGTCGCCAATGCAATACACAGCATGTCAGCCGACAACTAATCACTGTAGCTTCCTGAGACATTGTTGACGCTAAGGCAATACACATCGTGAATGATGCTTAAATACTGTCGTAATGTCACTCGGGAGGCCAGTACACCAGGAACCACCTGAAGGTGGAAACTCTGTGCTGCGTCCTCCAGACTTTCCCCATAGTCCATAGTCCGTAATGTTGTTGCAGCTAACTAATAAATGTTCTCACCATTGTTCACAGCATTCTGACCGTCCCTGTCTGCACAGTTTATGTTTACGGAACACAGCAACGGAAATGGAATAGAAATGGCTGCATAGGTGTCCTGCTCGAAGGACCAGCACCACTAGCTCTGGCTAGAAATGGCTGCGTAGGTGTCCTGCTCAAAGGACCAGCACCACTAGCGGTGGCTAGAAATGGCTGCGTAGGTGTCCTGCTCAAAGGACCAGCACCACTAGCGGTGGCTAGAAATGGCTGCCTCACAGGCCTATTTCGAGGACCAGCCAGTGGCTGATGAATGGACATCAATTGAGTCAGCACAGCAAGTGTGTTATGGTGGCTGAGGCAATAAACACACACACATACATACACACACACACACACACACACACACTCACTGCAGAAACAGTCATGCTTAGTGGGCCTGTGTGTCAGGCTTAGTGATGTGTCAAATCCTAGGTGTTACGCCACCACATACACAAACACGCACTCTCATGCACACACAGAAATGACTGGAATGGGTTGAAGTGATAACTGATTGTGAGTTTTACATTCACACACACACACACACACACACACACACAGACACAGTTTACTGGGTCCAACTCTGCCTTGGGCTTGCTACTGCTGCTGTCCCCACTGAGGGGTTCTGGAGCTTTCCTAGCAGATTAAGACCTCATTAGAAACAACACGTGAATTTGGCACGCGCACACACACACACACACACACACACACACCCCTCCTGTGCTGGGCAACAGTGAATGCTGAGGGCCTGTCCTGCTATGACATCTCATCCAAACCACACACACACACACACACACCCATACCCTCATACAGTACACTTACACACACACACACACACAAACACACACACTCATACACAAACAGCCTTACACATTAGATGGAAGTGAATTGATCTGGATCGGGTGTTTGGTTTTTAGGTGCCTGCATGGAGTAAGAGTGCAATTGTTTTTTGTCTTAAAGCTGATGAAGAATGTGCTGATGTAGTACACCCCCCTCTAACCACACACACACACACACACACACACACACCCAACCCCCTTCCCCTCCCTGTCAGTGTTGCAGTGGTTGTTAGTGGAGCAGGGTTGGCTGATTGGGCCGCTTCAAGCTCTCTCTCCCTGATCTGCTCTGCTCTGCATGTGATATTCTCCTGCTTGCATCATAAAGGAGCCTAATCCGAGGTTGTGTGTGTGTGTGTATGTGTGTGAGGGGGGAAGAGGGGGTTTCGAGGGGACTTCTACACGCACCCATTCTAAAAATAGCTCTGTTTGTTTCTAAATGGAGCCGCAGCTTGCTTCTGACACCCGAGAAGAAATGTGGCTCATACTGGGATGGCACTGGTGCTATTACTGGGATGGCATCGGTGCTCATACTGAGATTGGTGTTTCTCAATAGGATGCACTCACTCCATTATGACTAATAACAAACGTCCACAGATTTGGAAACATGCTGCACAGCTTGCTATGGTAGTTGTAAACCATACTGTGTGTCTCCACGGCAACCATAGGGGTTGTAATAGTGGTCGCACCAGAAGAAATGTGGTTTAAGTTTAGGTCACAGATTCCCACTGGTACACTCACAGAACCGAATAAACTTTTTTTTATTTTTAAAATATTCTCAGAGCGTTTATAGATTTTTAGTATTATTATTATTATTATTATTATTGTTATTATTATTATTATTTAGTATTAGTAGTAGATTGATATTATATTTGATACTTACTACAACAACAATAATAATGATGATGATAATGATAATAATAATAATAATAATAATAATAATAATAATAAAGTATAAAAAAATAATAATTCCAGATTTTTAAAGGCGCTGCATGGCACGCTATGGCAGTTATAACCTATACAGTGCCCCTCCCTCTGTCTCTGCCCCCAAACGCACCAATCAGCTGTGAGCTGTGCTGCACCCAGTCCTGTGATGGGTACCAGCGAGGCATGCTGGGAATATCAAGTGGTAGGCAGGGAGGCACAGAGCCAGACTGGAGTGTGTGTGTGTGAGTGTGTGTGTGTGTGTCCTGGCATCCATTCACTTCGTTCTTGCTCGTCTCCATAACACATCTCCACCATGACATCAGAGACTTTCCAGGATTGTTCTGTGTGTGTGTGCGAGTGTCTATGTGTGTGCCCAAGTTTCGCTTGCCAGTCTGTCTGTCTGTGTGTGTGTGTGTAAATGTGTGGGTGTTGTTCTTTGTCTCTGTGAGTGCCTGATTTCTTGCCGTGTGTGTGTGTGTGTGTGAGAGTGTGTGGTCTGGTCCTTCATACTGACTGATACCATAGTGAACAGTCCTATCTGTAATAATCCCTAGGGTCAGTTTGTGTGTTTGTATATGTGTGTGTGTGTGTGTGTGTGTGTGTGTGTGTGTGTGTGGTCTATCTATAATAATCCCTATTACATTTGGAGCATTTAGATGCTCGTGTGATGATTAGTACTTCAGTGCCATGCAGGCCAATCAGTCTCCTATCATGTAGTGGGGGGGTGAAGAGAAAAAACGGAGGCAAAGCGCTCCAAAAATAACGGGGTGGGGGGGGGGGGGGGGGGGGGGGGGTGAGAAGAAAAAAAAAAAACGGAGAAAAAACAAAAGTGCTAATCGCTCCAAAAGGGGTAAACGCCCCAAAGCGAAAGGGAGGGGGAGGGGGGGGGGTGATGGGGTGAGTTCTGAAGGTGCGGCGGCAAGGCTTGTAGGTGCGGCGGCCCGCCGCAGTCAAATGTACATAGGGGAAACCCTGCTTTCATTATCACTAAAGCTCTGGCCAATGACTCCAGCATTCACCTCTTCCTCCATCACCTCTTTCTGTCTCTCCCTTTCTCTCTCTTTTTCTTATTCTCTCATTTTTTTTCCCTGTCTTTCACCCTCAGTTTATATTTCTTATTCTTTCACTCCATCCTCTTCTTTCTTTCTTTCTTTCTTTCTCTCTCTCAACTTATATTTCTTATTCGCTCTCACTCCACCCTCTTCTTTATTGTCTTTCTCTCTCCCTCTCTCTCTCCCTCTCTCTTTCTCTCTCTCTCTCTCTCTCTCTCTCTCTCTCTAACTCTCTCTCTCTCTCTGGTCTGTGGGCTCATAGTTAACTCCTGTGGTGAGGCTGAGCCTAGTGAGAGCGGTGAAGTGGAGGAGATTGCTGCTGGCACCCTGACCTTTGACCTGAACACGGGGAAACCCCGCCATGCTCCTCACACACACACACACACACACACACACACACACACACACACACACAC